>VYZT01054191.1:0-13358 GCA_013400735.1 Pomatostomus ruficeps
ATGTGGAGAAGTATTTGCAAAACCCTTCTGTTTTACTTAAAGCAATAACACACACCTAATTTCTGTGGAATTTCTTTCTCGTATGTTTAATGGATATGCATTTTTTAGAGTTTTGTAAGATACAAAAAAATTGCTCAATGAACCCAGCATTTTATCTTTTCTTTTTACTTTGAATGATACTAGACTTTGCATCTGCTTAATGCATTAGTAAATGTTTAAGTATTGATTTTGTTTACTCTCTTCTTAGTGTCAATACTTGAGTTTGAACTTAATGTAAATATATCTAAGAACAGCAACAACAAAAAGAATGGGCTGTCCTGAGTTTCTTGCCCTGAGTTTCTTAAAGTTCTCGTAGAGCTAAATGTAGAGGAGCAGACAGTGAAGTTTTCCTGGGTTTTGTTCAGAGTTTTAGCTGATCTGTGCTAATTTGTCACCATAAAGCTACAAAGTCCCACAATCTCTTTTGCAATGACTAAAGCTGCCTGTGTTACAGCAGCGCCGTTTTCTGTACTCCTCATTTTGATTGTCTCCCTCAGAGAATTCTGCACAGCACATTTTTGTCATCCCGAAATCTTTGAACTTTCTTGCTGCCTGTCAAAACTGGCCCTTAATTTCATTGATTGTTCAGGAAGAGGGGTTTGGAAGGGAGGTTTCTAGCATTGTCCTGGTTATTCCACAGCAACTACCAAATGTACCTAGTCCAAGTGGCCTGATTCCATGGTCATATAGTACTGTGGGGAGCTGGAAACCAAGCTTGTGACCTATAATGAAAGAGCAAAACCCACTGCACTGCCATGTCATGGTATTGGTCAAGAAATTTATACAGACCTGGAACATGTTAGATTATTGGAAAGGTTGGATTATCTACCTAGTTCATACCCTTTATGTGACTGGGGTGTGCTGTAAATAAACACCAAGGAACCAAACCAAATTCCCACTTCGGGTACCCAGCTCTGAAAAGTCTTGGGAAACGTAATTGCAGGCCAAAACTGAAAACAGATATAATAATGATAAGGCATTCAGTCTGCAATTTGATGTTTTCTTTGAACTAAAAATAATCTGTTAATAATGAGCAAGTCTTGCTGGGTAGTGAATTTATGAAAAATCTTGCCTTTAATTGCCCTGTGTTATGTACCTAGGTTCTGTAATGTGTTTTGCAGTGGCTGATTTCATAACTTTAATAAACTGACTGGTTCTCAGTGTTTAAGGAGAGCTCAGTGTAACTAGTTCAAGGTAAAATGCTTCAGTGAGCATACATCAGTAAATCAGATGGTTTCTGTTCTGTATTAGAGGAGATTCTATTTCCTCTCCTCTTTTTTCCCCCTGTTGCCTTGCTCATGTTCCAAAATTTGCACCCTCTCTAAGGCTGCAGTCTGATAATACTGACAGAAAATTTTCTGTCTCTTCCTGGTGAGAGGGAATTGAAATTCTTAAGATGCGTGGCACACAATGGTAGTTGTACTATTCATCTCATATATGATCAACAATCTGCAAGCATGAAAGCTTTCACTACCTGTCATGGCTTAGGCTGCTTACAGACCTGAGCTGTATGTGTGGTTTTTACCAGGTGCTTCCTCTTGTTATGCATCATAAATTATCAAAAAACCCCAAAAAACAACAGATGAAGTATTTTTTACTTGCTTAGTTAATTGCTCTGAAGTGTTATTTTCATAAGATAAGTGTTTTTTATTTTTAGTACACAGAGTTTGAGGGATACATGACATACAGAATATATGGATTTTGAAGTCTGGGGTATGCTTTTCTATAAAAAGTAAACAAACAAACAAAAGGTCTTATTACCATACAAAATTAAGCATGAAGCCTTTTCACTTTTTCCCCCCTAACAAAGTTGTATAGCACTATTTTTATTTTCCAATGTAATTGTGTGTTTTCTCAGAGTTTTACCTTTTTCTGTAAAGCAGTAAAGAGCACAGGAACTATTATGGCGTATTCTTTGCAATTTGATGTATTGATTAAAACGCTCCTCCTTGAGCCAGTATCCTTTCTGAAGGCAAGTGAAAAAGAGAAAAAATCTTTAAAATGTTGAGAGCGCCAGCATTTTCTGTGAGAGATTTGTTGAGCATTTTCACCAGCCAGTTTTACAAATTACATAGGCACTGTAGAATCCATATGACCGACTGGTGTCTGGTTAAGTTGGTGCCAGGTACAGGGAACTACTTCTTTTGGAAGAGGCAAATCTTCAAGGGTGTGAGGGGAAGTTCTGGGCAGTCAGGTTAAGCAATACCAGTTGGATTTGACAGATGTCTGTTTTCCTCAATTTCTGCCATCAACCTGGCTTTGCCCTTGAGCAAATCCTCATGTGCTCGCTCTGTCTTCCTATTTAATTTCTTAACCTTCGTGCTGTCTAACTGGATGGTTTGTTGGGACAGATGCAGTGTCATTCTGTATTAATGGTTGTGCTTGGACACCTTGAGTGGAGCCTTCAGGCACTAACATGCTTCTGCTGGTGAGATGGTATCACAGTGATACAGAAATGACTGTACTGTTTGAAACCTCTGAGAACACCAAGCATGAAGTAGGGGTGACATCTGTCCTCAAGAATTAACACCAGCATTCGGTATGGTGTCAGAGGTCTGTGTTAGTGTTTCAATGGACAAATAGCTCTATGAAGTTAAAAGGAACAATTAATGTGTTTAAGTTCAAGTAATGTGTTTCAATACTTGACCGTTCATTAAACTCTTTGGGTGCTGAATTTAGTATGGTCAATTGTAGCTGCAATAGTTAATCTTTCTCATGTCTAAAATATGGCAAGCTCGTTGTAATTTTATGTGGAGGATAAATTGTCCCTGAATTGAAGCTGATACTCCTGCACTTCCATGTTTGCCTTTGTTGCATGTGAATGCTGCTGAAGGTACAGTGTTCTGCTGTGCAAGGAATGGGTGGAAAAGTTAAACGTGAGGGGCAAGGCAGGTGCAAGTGAGGAGCAAATTCTGGCCCTGCCATAGTGTCCACTGCTAATGTTTAAGTAATTGCCTGAATTGTATAACCATGGCAGTATATCACTAGATCTGCATTTCAGTGCAAAGGTGAGTAAATGTGTAGGCAATGGCTGCATAAAATAAGTTGCAAGTATGTTTTCCTGTTATGCACGCAATGGCTAAATACCAGTGCTTCTTGATTTGGGTCTTGAGCTGGTTAAGCTTGCGTGGGTGTAAAAGGAAGAGGTGCACTCTGTGGTTTTGGCTGGGGAGGAGTAGGGTCTTAGGCTTTGTTCTCCCACCCTCAGCCTGCAGAATTGACTGAAAGAGGGAAGTGCACTCAGCGCTTTTTAAGGTCTCGTGCTTCAGATGCGATGGTTTTGTGTTAGTTTTCTGCAGTTCCCTCCTTGTTAGCTTTGACGCAGAACTAGATAAATATCCTGTCAAATGAGTTTAATGCCAGTGCCACTTAAATTAGCAAGGAGCTGGAAGACCAGGGGTGTAATGCAGTAGGCATTCTTTTTGAACTCTCTGTGAACTGTTCTAGTTGTTGAGATGACTTTTCTAGTAAATCAGTGAATGCTTCAGCCTGAGAATATGTTGTTCAGTGTTTTGGCACCTTCACGACATAAAAATGAAGGCAAAGTTGATCATATTTTTAATCTTGATGAAGCAGTAGGTGACATGACAATCCTGAAAGGGAGCAGTATCTTCCTTCCTCACATAACCTTTTGAGCTTTCACTGTTGCGGTGGTCATGGATCAGTGAGTGGCAGTAATGTTGTATCACCTGCTCTGAAACTGGGTGAGATGAAAATCTTAGTTTGTGACTTTGACCTTGGTTGTATTTGAGAAGAGTTTAAAAAATCTTCAGCAGTAATGTGTTACTTTAAAATACAGTTATATCTGTAAAATAAGCTGTGGTGAAATGGATTTTCCCTATTAGAGAAATGGCCAAGCATTACCTACGGGTATCCAGTGCCAAACCACAGTGGAATCTCCATTGCCTAAGACAGTGACTGGCAAACCTGCCCTATAGCACTTACTAAAGGATTAAACCCTGTTAAAAGTGCATTTTAAGGTTTGTTCTCATCTTTTCTCTTCTAGTGCTAATTCTGTTGTGTTTGATGCTTCTGGGCAGTGGCTGTGAGGAAGAGTTCTGGAGCCATGTTTTGTTTTAATTCTCAGTTTCTCACAGCTGTATTTCTGATAGCGTGACTGACTGTGCAGATAGGGTAGTTGTAAGACATAGTTTTACACTATGCATCAGTACAAAGTCAAAACACTGGTCAGATCTGATGATAAATATTCTGCCATGAGAAGAGGAGTTCCACATTAAGCTGAATTGAATTTTGATCTCATTTGTAAATTCAGCGAGCGTGTAAAGGACATCAGAAGGAAAAATTGTAGGGCTTTCCCATGCAAAGCGTTGCTGACGGTAACTTCTTTTTGCACTTCAGAAGTTGAATGTCTTGAGTAATTGGAGCTATTTGTACAGTGAATAAATTTAACTTGTCTGCAGCTACAGTTCAGAAATTGATTTTTCCACTTTGAGCTGAAATGTCACAGAATGCTTTTCCTTTTTATTTAACTTTTTCAAGCCCTCTGCTTTAAGTTGATGGAAATACTTTGGTAGCATTTGCTGGAGAAAAAAAGTTTTGTTTTAAAAGGAATTGAAAAACTTCTGAGCAGAATAATATGACGTTATTCTTGATTGCTGAGATAAGGTTCACTCTTAAAAATAATCTGATCTTTTAGTGCAGCATCCAGTGGATATGGCCATAAAGATATCAAAATTTGCATAGAGCTGAAAGCCACAAGATATGTGCCATTTACCTTGGGTGATTAGGGGGACTTCTGAGCATCAGTTGCAGTCAAGAAGAGGCAATAATGGAAATTGTGCATTTTTGTCACAGTGCCACAGAGTGATGTTCAGGCTGGTGTGGCTGGACTTAGAATTGAAAGCTGAATTTAGGGAGGCCTGAGGGCACTCAGCTTGCTCAGGAACTCTAGGCAACTCAAAAATGATTGAAAAGACCCAAGAGCCAGAAATCTTAGCAAATCTATCACCAATGAGATATATCTTCAAACAAGCACTTATCAAAACAATAGACACCATTTTTAGGTCCTCAGATTTTCCTGTTTAGTATAAGAGCTTCAGGATTGTATTTACTGTTTGGTGGTGCAGATGTTTTCAGATGAGTTATGGAAATACCAATATACTGGAAGTGTTTTGATTAAAAAAGTTTGAGACAGTGGTGTTGAAATCTGAGTGATTTGGGGTTTTTCTTGTTCTGGTTTTGTGGTCATAGCTAACTTATCTGTCTAGCTCCTTCCTTTGTCTTCCTTCTGCTTCTTACACCCAGTTTCTTCCTGCATGCTACTTTCTTCCAGCACCTCTGATGGAGTCAAAATGTATTGCTTTGATTTTTCTACTAGAGGTACTAGAAGTAATACTTAGTTGCTAACAGTGCTCAGAAACAATGAAGAGATGGCCAGCTAACAGGCAGTCTGATCACAAAGGTGTGAACACTGTAGAAGAAAAGAGAGAAAATTTGCACTTTTATGACAACACATATCCACTGGAAAAATTACTTTCTCTTCAAGCCAGTTCTCTCTCTTCATGTTATAATATGACATTCTGCAGCCTTCTCGGTGTACCACAGTACACTGCTTTACAAAGCAATCCAGTAGTGCCTTTGTCAATATTTGAAAGCTGAAAATCAAAGCCGTATTCTGTTATTTTTATGACCACATATCATTGTCACTTATATCCTGTTTTGTCATGAAGTTGTTTTGGATTTTTGCATTTGTACCTTGTGTCTGTTAAAGAATTTGTTTTATGCAGAAAAGGTAAAAATTTCTATGCTGTCCTTTTGGGGAAATGTGGCTAAAACTTGTCAGTGTTAAGTGGAACTGTGTGCAAAAACTTTAAATCCTACTTCTGTTTCTTCTGTGCACATATATGTAAGTATGTATGTGTCCATATAAAAAAAAGTACAAGTGTATGTTTAAAAAATATTTGTATATAAATGCAGGTGTATATTCAAGTATTGATACGCTGCTTCTATCCCTGTGCTCACTGTATTAGCTTCAAAGACCAGTAGCCTTTCACCCTGGGGAGTCTGACTGTTCATTCTGATCTTCCCTGTGAACTACAGACTAAATGTTTTCTTCATGTTAAGACAGAGCTTTCTACTGCAGATCAAACTTGCCTTATGGTGCACAGTGATAAAGCCTGAATAATCAGTACTTTTTTTTCTTTTACACTCTTGTCTGAAATTCCAGAAAATTCTGAGGTTTTGAGACTTGGAAGATGAAAGATTGGTGCATGTGAGACTCAGAATCTCTAGTCAGTGCCTGTAATAGTTGAGAAATATTT
This sequence comes from Pomatostomus ruficeps, assembly GCA_013400735.1. NCBI lineage: Eukaryota > Metazoa > Chordata > Aves > Passeriformes > Timaliidae > Pomatostomus > Pomatostomus ruficeps. Next base: position 6,321 of record VYZT01054191.1, read on the forward strand.
ATATATCATAAAATATATTGACTATATTTCAATACTTACTACGTATTGATTTGAAATCTCTTCAATTTATTTAACAAATATATGGTGCTAGTATAAATAAATATATCCTCATGTTCTAGGAGAGGCTTCAGAGCTTACAGTTGGTGAGACCCACTGCATAAAATAACAACTGTTTTACCCTTGGTACACTGCTGCACAGAAAACTCCGTGTGTGTGGGATGATTGACATTACTTCTGGAGCTCAGTCCCATGAGATGAGATTCTAGGTCAAGGCTGCACACAATGTTGTATTTTTGTGCTGAAATAAATAACTTGTCATGTGCTGCAGGATACTTGCTGGTAGATACTTGCTGAGAGGACGTCTTCTCTGATGGTGTGGTGCTAATCTTCAGTTTCCTTCAGAATCACATCTGTTTGCAGAAAGTCTGTGTTATGTATTTTATCTGAGATGGATCCTGAACCACTGTAATCCATTACATTCAGATTGGCTTAAAATGAATCATGTTTTTTGTTAATGCTGACAATGTGTCCTGAACATTCAGCTTTAGGATTCTTGCAGATTCATTTACTTGACAAATTAATTTTAATGATCATGTTTTGTTTCTTCAATGCAGTATTTTTTAAAAAAATATTGTTAATAACAGGTTTTTCTTTATATTTGCTTCACCTAATTTCTTGTCATATAAGTAAGGGTATTAGTAAGTAGAAAAAAATAAGGGAAATACCTAATAAAAATTAAGCTTTGACTCTTTTTCCTCTTGTTTTGACCTCAGTGTTTTGTATTCTGTTTTCCCGCAATCTTCTCAGGAGGGGAAGGAACAGAACTCCATTCAGGAATCTCTTCAATATACCATTTCTGTCTGTTGCCTTCTCTTCCTTTCCACTAGCATCTTGTCTATTGTTTTTTATTTTATTATCATTATAGTATGCTCTGCTATATAGGCCTTATAAGTATTGATAAAACCATATAAAACTGAAAGTTTTATAGAGCCTGGGGGAAAGGAGGCCACAAGATCCCTATCATTGGATGTGTTCAGTTGGAATGGGGAGCTCTGGGTTCTGATAGCCTCTCAACAGGTTGTACAGGTGTCCTGGCCAATGACTTTTAACTCCAAGTACAAGAACAACCAGTGGAGCAAGGGATGTGTCTGCCTTTGACAAGGGATGCTGAGATCTTCCAGGCATCAGATTCTGCTTTGGGATTTTGCAGAGTTCATAATGCCATAGCATAATGCAGTTAATACTGTAATAATGTAATACTCTACTGCAGCTGTTGAGTTACCTGATTATGGGAGAATAGAAGGTTTATGGCATTTTGGAAGCCTGTAGGTCTTGACACATAAACTTTGTATCAGCTAAATTGCATGTCTTTGATCACGTCTGGTTATGTCTCCTGGTGCTGTGCATAGGAAACAGGAAAGCCCCTCTGAATGTGTCTTGCAGGCAGCCACTGAGGGAGATGGCTCTTCCGGGAGAGGGGTCCTTGGCTGCATTCCCAGCTCTGAGCTCTGGTCTCAGCAGATGACAAGTTGTTCTGGGTGTTGCCCCATGGGCCTGCTGTAACCAATTAGACTGCAAACCGTGGGCTGGTGGAGCAGGTGCAGAGCTGCTGTCTGTGCAGGAGCCAGATGGCCAGTTCAGCTAATTGTCCCTGTCACTAAGTAAGACTTGGCCAAGTCTCCAGCTCAGTTCTCAATTCTGCTGCTGCACTGCCAAGCTGGGTCTTGTGGCTTTAAGAAAGCGAGGACTTCAGAGACAACTCTGAGCATTTGGACTTCTCATAGTCATGATTTAGTGTGTTTAGTTTCAAACCTCAAAATGGTTCATAGCCTAATGCTGTTTTCTTAAAAGAAAAAAATTGCTTGATGCTTTTCTGGATTTCTGATCTGAGCTGGGATATCTTGCTTGTTACAATGTCATCAATATTGAGGTGACAGAAAAAAAGCTCTAAGTAGGAATCCTTATTTCAAAGGATTGATTCTCTGGGATTTTACAAGGAGAACCTTTGTATCTGTTGAGTTGCCTCTTACCAGGGCAAGAGCTGAGGGGAGGAATTTGGAGGGGAAGAATATTTTGGTTTGCTAAAGTTTTCAAAATCCTGTTTTAGAATAACTGTTTTTCATTGTTAGGAAGAAGTAAGAAATTATTATTTGAATGCTGCCCTTCAGGGGACATGCCAGACTTCAGGGCTTGTAAATTTGCTAATAGAATTGCAAATTAAGTGTGTTTGCTTATCTGTGTGCTTATACTTATTCACTTGGTTTAATAACTGCAAATACAGTTTACCTGTAACATCTTCATATGAATATATTTGTTGGTTATATATAACTCAACCAGTTGCTTTGTGTCAAGATAATCTCCTTTTATTACAGCAAATAGTTTTAGAAGATAGAACTGCGGGGTGTTAGAGGCAAAGGATGTGGGACTAAGCAGAGTAATGATAATACCTTATTTGCAGTGGTAGGGAATTGAATTAAAAAGATGTTGAGGTATTTCCAGCAGGCCACTTCTGTTCAGTGCTAAAAAGGCAGTCTCTGGCTCTGAAGTGATTATGAAGTCCCATGTTGATTCAAGCTGCTTGAGTTAGACTGTCAGTCAAATCACAAGTAGCCTATATATGGAAAGGATCAAGTATATAGGTTAACAAAATACAGCTCTTTTAGTTTTTTATTTAGCTTCAATGGATTCTAATCTGCATTTATTTTAAGATATTTTTTTTTTTAATCCATCATTCTCCACCTGTTTTGTTCAGTCCTGGATCTGACTGACACAGCTTTTTTTAGTATTGTTTTCACTGTGGCTCTGGCAGTACCAGTTCTACCCAGAAGTGACATAGCCTATGGATTATACTGCCTCTAGAGAAGAAGACGAAGAGCTTTGCATGGTCTATTGTACTTCCTTCTGAAGTCTCCATTGCACAGCACTGAATAATACCAGAAAGCCTGTCTGAGATCTACCTGCTCCTTTTTTATGATGAAATACCAGTAAGAGAAGAGCAGTGGAAATAGCTTCTTGTTTACACACAGGTTTCTCTCCAGTTAAATTCTCTGCCTAGAGAAGCAGTTGAAAATAGTTGGTGCAACTTTGTTTTACAGTTGCCCACATGACTCCTTTAATTCCTGCCTGCCTATAGAATTGAGGCATGGATTTTAGCCTTCGCAACACATATGCAATGATGTAAAAGTCTATTTATGTGCAGAGGGTTACTAAGTAACAGTTGCTGAGGGAAATGCAGTCTTTAAATGTGTGACGTCTGTGCACTTAAAATTGCCAGCCAAGTAGTGCATTAACATAGATTTTGCACATTAATGTAATGGGATTTGCTGTGGGCAGTTTGACCAAAACCTTGGGAAAACAACAACAGTGTAGTTTAAGGAGTTGTGGTCTCTGCAGCCTGGCCTTGTGGACAGGAGATGAAACCCAGTTTTTGCCCTTCTACTTCATCCTCTCCATACCACACCACAATTAGGGATCCTGATATATTTCATAGAATCACAGAATATCCTGATTTGGAAGAGACCCACCAAGTCCAGCTCCTGGCCCTGCACAGGACATCCCCAAGAATATCACACCATGTGCCTGACAAGCGTTGTCCAGACATGTCTTGAACTCTGTCAGGTTTGGTTCTGTCCAGTGCCTAGCCACCTACCTAGGCGAAGCACCCGCTCCTAATACTCAGCGTAAACCTTCCTTGACACAACTTCAGGCCATTCCCTTGGGTCCTGTCACTGATCACCAGGGAGAACAGATCAGTGTCTGCTTCATTTGCCAGGTTCCAGTGAAGTGGGACCTTTCTAGATTCCCAAGAAGGTTGAAAAGTCATTGATGGAGGTCTCATGATGACATCAGACAGCTCCTTGAGTATCCTGGGATGAATCCCATATGGCACCATAAACTTGAAGGGATCCAGCTGAAGAAGTAAGTCTCCCACAGGTTCAGGTTGGCTGAGAGTTTATCATTCTTGCAGCTGTGGTCCTCCAGTTGAGGGCTCTGGAGATTCTGTTTTAAATATTTGTGTCCATTCTTGTGTATTTTAATATTTGTTTGATATTTGTGTGTGTATTTACATTTATTATCTCTATCTACCTATAGATAAAAAGGATTCCACATGTAATCAGTTTGGTTTGCATGTGTACCTTCCTTCAAGGGGAGGAAGGTTTAGTGGCAAACAAACAAAAAGAGTTGGGGAAATATTGGGTGTAGATAATACAAGAAGAAATTTCCCTTGAGCTGTTTCTCTTCTGTTAACTCTTTGCTTCTAATTTGGCATGGCCTATCAGGGGATTTAGTTTTTCCTAAGGATTTTTTTTCTAGAAATGTTACTTGGGAAAGGTCACGTGTATAGCCTTGAAAATGAGCTTTTGTATTGAAAAAGATTCTGCTTAAGTGATCAACATTTTCTTTAAATCACATCTAGTATGACTTAGAGTAGGGCTTTGCACTGAAGACCTTTATATGCTGATAAAGATGATTTGTTGAACTTTCATGAAGTCCTACAGTTTTAAACTCATTTCTCTATTACCAGGCTCCTTTTTTTGTCTGAAAATACTTGGAGGATAGGGAGAGGTGTGCATGTATGTAAATAATTATTGCAGTGGGAAGGTAACATGAGCTTATTAGGCTGTGTGATTTGCTCAATGTGGCTTACGGAGATTTTTATTTCAGTGAGGTTCTTATGTTAATGATATCATTATGTCAGAGGACATAAAAGATGGGCAAAAATAAATTTTTATAATGATGTACTATCACAGTCCTTTTGTAAAAGTGCCATAAATATCTGTCAGGCATATCTAGTCATTATTTTCTTGGATTTTTATGATGTTGTTTTAGCTAAATCCAAGGATGTTATTTGTTTATCAGTGAGAAATGCATTATTGCCACGAGTTGACCTTATGTTAGTTACCTGGGCTCTTCAGTAACCAGCATTGCCACCGTCTTGTGAATAGTATTGTAATTTGTCAGCTGTGCAAAATTTGCTTTGTTTATTCACTTATGACAATTGTTTTTTAGTTTATTTTCTTGTTCTTCCTATAAGAATTAAAAAAACCAACACAGCAAACCAAGTGAAAACTAAACCTAGTGATACCATCTCTGTAAAAGTGTGTGCTTTGATTTCTGTTCCTGGTATTGTAAAGTCTCTTCACATTTTTGATGGGGTATAATTCTCAAGTACTGTCTGACTGCATTTTTTGCCTGTGTTTGAGAGAGTGTAGTATCTGAGGGTTTTTGTAGTCTTTCATAGAGTTCACTCATTTTTGTTTTGAGACCAGAAACCCTTCCCTCTGGAGAGAAATTGGTCCTGAATTCTTCATTGTTCAGTGAAGCTCCTGTTTTTCTGTAACTCTTTGTGATCAGCTGTGACTGCTGAAGTGGTTTGAAACTGGTGTATTAGCCCCAGGAAGCTGTCGTCGCTGGTGGGAGTAGTGACTCTGAGCAGAGTATCTTTAGAGTCTACAGAAGAAGCAAAGCAGAACAGGGGGAGAAAAACTGTCACACAATTGACACATCTATTCTTCCACAGCCTTTTCTTGTTGTTCCAAAGGGGCTCATGAGTTTCTTCTCTCTCAAACGGCCAAGTTCAGGAGAACTGGAGTTAAACCTATTTGCCAATAGCACCTGCCTTTGTCATGTACTTCAGGAGCTGCTCACCAGTTCCAAATACCTCTAATATCGCCATTTATAGTTGCTTGACTAAAATGGATGCACAAAATAAATGGAACCTTTTCTGCAAAGCTACTTTCAGGCCATTTGGGCTCTGGTGATCCTAGTGAACGGAGTTAACCCATTTCAGCTGCAGAGTTTTGCATGTGCCTTTATTGGACTTGATGAGATTCTTGTCTATTTCTGTAGCCTGTCAAGGTCCCTCTGAAGAGCACTGCTGACTCTGTGTACTGACCAGTCCCCCAGTTTATTATTACCTGGGTTTTTAATAAGGACATTAAATGATAGATAGTGGCCTTAGTGTTGATCCCTGAGGGATGCTGCTGCTGACTGACTGACAGGTGGACTCTGTGCTGTTGACTGCCATCCACTGAGCTGGGTGGTACAACCAGTTACCAACCCCTTGAATTCCACCTACCCAGACTTTATCTTCTTGGTTTGACTGGAAGGGTAGGGTGGCAGACTGTGGGAGGCTGTGTCATAGTCCATGCTAAAGTCAGGGGATATGACATCATGCTTTTCCCCTCCTCCACAAAACCAGTCATTTCATCACAGGAAGCTACCAGGGGTTAGTCAGATACCATTTGCCCTTGATAAATTCAAGCAGGCTGTTCCCACACACCTTCTATCCATGAAGAAAAATTACTGTTGAAACTGTTATGTCATCTGCCTTAATAAAAAAGAGAAAAACAGCTAAGCGTTTGAAATGCTGTATATAAAGTCTGTGTCTCATTTTACCAATGCATTATCACTCCTTCAGTGTTAACACAGAGACTTCTGTTGAGTACAGAATGTACCTACCTTTGACAGTCTTTTATCCTTCAATAAAGTATTGCACTTTTGATTTACTGACAAAAAAAATCCTGAGGCCGCCTTCTTTCAGGACAAATCCACATAAAAGAGAAAAGAGGTGTGAAGTACACTTTCTAGTTCTATGATGATCCTTCATTTCTTGAAACCTTTCAAGAAAGATGGACAGTTATGACAGATTTACAAAGTCTTGACAGACTGATAGCAGCCTGTTTATTCTAACAGTACAAAGTTAATGTTGAGTGGTCACAGAAAAAAAAGCAATGTCGGCTGGCTGAGCTGTCAGTTGGGTTTTTGTTTGATTTGTTTGTGTTGTCTTTGGTTTGGTGGGTTTGGATTTTTATTTTTTTTGGCGGGGAGGGTGTTAAAGAGCTATAAAGGAGGAAATATCTAAAGATTAGGCACTGGAGGAAAAGGGGGTTGAAGAAAAGAACAAGTGTTCCTGCCTGGAGTTGGAGACGTTCCCAGGCAGTGAATAGGTATGCTTGCTGGTACTGCTTTATGCTCCCCTCAGAGCCTGGGGCTTGCACAGATGATGCCTATAAATAGTGCAAAGTGCAAAGTAGC
>VYZT01054196.1:0-13358 GCA_013400735.1 Pomatostomus ruficeps
CCAACTGTTAAAAGCAACTGTGTTGAAAATTCTTTGCTATAAATTGATCCACTGGCACCAAAATGTACACAGAATTGTGGAAAAGCAGACTGTGACAGTTCTGCTATTTCAAACAAAACATTTCAGGAATGCAAGGACATAGATGTAATTAAAATTTGCTGTTTAGTACTTTTTCTGTTTTTGGAATGAAAATGAACAAAGCTATGCAGCTGGAAATTAAATATTAACCAAGCATCTGTGGATAAGTCAAGATGTCGAATATGGTGAGCAAGTCCAGCATGGAAATATTTCATTCTAACTCAACAGGAAGGTATCACCATCCTGTGCCTCAGATGCCACCCTCCTCATTCTTTCCTAAACATATATACTAGAGGAGGTTAGATTTCTTTAATACATATTCAAATGCTTATTTCCCCTCAGAGATTTTTAAATCCATCATGATTTAGATTTAGCACTTTCCACCTCACGTCAGGCAACTCCTTCTAATAAAGCATATTTATCCTGTATATTAGAAACTTTTCACTTAAGAAATAAATTCCACAAATGTCAGAGATGGAGCACTGTGTTTAGCAAGAAGTCGGACTGCCATTCCTAAAGAGTTAATAGAACTCAAACTTGAAACCAGGACGTTGTATTCCCTTCCCACCCAGCCCCCTCCCCCCCACAAAATACTTTCCTAACCTGACTTGGCTGAAAAAGCCAATTAATTGTTTCAGTGTCTGCCAAGTCTTCTTATTCCTTTAAAAATGCGGATAGTGTTTGAGACAGCTGGCTATTCCAAACCCAGGTAAAACTCCTAAATGTGGAAAGAATGAGGGAACATGAATTATGGTTAGTATTTTAAATGGATTTCTAATGAAACAGACAGAGATGTCTTCAACCTACTGTATTTCCAGTGTATATTATTTTAAAAAAATAACACCATGTCTTAGACGTCTCCATTACTCCACTGGGTACATGGAAGCAGATTGGTGCCAAGTGCGTTAAAACACATGGAACTAGTTCTTCTGTCCTTGTTAGGAACTGATAGTACAGCCACTGTGATGCCATGCAAAACACACACACATTAAGCAACCAAGTGACAGACAAGGACCCTTCTGAGGTTGAGCTACTGCAATCCCTACAGAAATTAGTCATTCTAGGTCAAGTTAAGGTCATGGCAAAGCACAGAAAAGAAAACCTTATGACAAACCTTATGCCAAGTTTTGGCTTAGTATTAAGCGAAGAACTATAATTAGATCCTTATTTACATTTCTATGTGAATAAGAGATCTAAAATATAAGTACTACAGAAAGCAAGAAAAAAGTCCACAAAACTAATTTTGAAACATTTCTGCTCATTAAGAAGCTCATACTAAGAAATTGCTGCTGACTGAGCTGTACATGGAGTCAATATAAGGGCGAAGGAGGAGCAGTTATTTAAATTTGTTGATAGCATTTTAATTACATCAATTAAATACACCACATTTATTTTATGTCTTTCCAGTAACTTCAAATTTAAGCCACAGGTTTTATTTCTTGAGGTAATCTCCCATTTAAAAGGGACACTTTTGAAAGTGAAACACTTGTATACTTTTGAAAATCCTTGTGTAGGGCACATATGCAATAAAACACAGGTACGTTGTAAGCCAATATTGACAATTTCTAAATACTGGGGAAAATTTCAGAGGTTTTCACAAATATATGAAAATTAAAACACAAAGAAGAAAACCAGAAGCTGTTTCTTTGGGAGCATGTTTACAACTTTCTGGCCATTTTTTAGTTTCTTTGCTTTTGTTTGTTTTTTAAGGAAAAGAAAAATGTTGAAAGCTCATGTGCAGGCCTTACAAATAGGGCCTTCGTGCCTGAACTGTGACTTTTGCAGCTTATTTTTTCCCTCCCAAAGCTTAATTTCCATACAACTTACTTAAAAATACAGAAAAACCTATGGAGTTCTATCATCACAGTAAGTACTTATTCATCACGACAATTAAATTTCTTGGCTTCCCTAAGAAGTATCTGATTGGGGAGGCAAAGTAATGATGGTCTGCACTAATTAGCTCCAGAGGTCTAAGGTATCAGAGTGGTATTGCCCTCCAAAAACACATCAGCTTCAGAAATTCAGACCCAATTGAAGCAACACACAGAGGTAACCAAGCACAGGTGGTTAGTCACCTTCTTAGTAAGAGATGTCAGTACAGAAGCAGACTCCAGAAACTCTTGACAAAGTTGCAAAGTTTCAGTGCTTTCAATAACCTACACCAGCATTAGGAACAGTTAAAACTCTATGCTAAAGCCATGCACCAATAAAAGAAACACTCCTTTGAAACTGCAATCCACGCCAGGTACTTACAGAAAAGTACCTTTCACCTAATAAACCTCCAATTCTCCTTTGCCAATTTTTCCAATATTTTGTCATTGGAAATCAAGAGCAATACCTTGAATTTAGAAAATATGTCTTATCACCAGTGTGGAAGCTGATAGAGAATAAAGAGATAGAGATTCAAGAATGCTCACTCCCAGCTGTGGCCTCATGAGAAACAGCAATATACCTATTAGAGTGATGTAGAGAGAAGAAAAATGGACATTCTTTCTGCTTCAATTAGAAGGTTAGGAAGTGAGGGACAGAATTTAAAGTGAGACAGCCATTGCTGTGCTGAAGATACAGAAATAGAGCAGCAATGAAACGTAACAACTTGCAAAGCCTAAATACTTAGTTGTGTTTCAAGGTCATGTTTGCACATGTGCTTTGAAAATAACCATAAAATATTTTAACTCAATACGATCCCATTTCCAAGAAAGGCAGAAAGGAGTATAAGTCATTGTACTAAGTTATATTTCAACAGGGTTTAAATAATATATCAACAAGGTTAGCTGCTGGAAATAGCAAACAATAAAACCTTGAACTTAGGTGACACCAAATAAAAAAATCTGGTATGTTTAGTTGGGGATGAAGGATATTGCCAAATAAATAAAATAGTTAACTTATAGTTGCATGGAAAGTCCAGTCAAATCATGCCCAGGATGTCAGCTCTACACAGTGCTTTGCAACCTTGGAGTTTGAAAGACAGCAGGTCAGTAGTGTAAGACAGAGACATTACCCTACAGACACTTAACAGACACCAAGAACACACCTCTTCAACTTTCACTAAATTCCCATTCAGCTGGATAGACTTAAGCAGATCTGTAAGTGTCATGTGCTGAATTTGGAGCTTTATAGATGTGTTCTATTAAGGTATTTCTAATGATTTTCTTTGCCTTGACTGCATACAACTGATAGTTCTTGATCCTTAGCAATAAAGGGATACCAGGGAAAATGCTATTAAAATATGTTTCGATAGTGATCAACTAATCACATGTGCTGTGACATTTGCTGTTTTTGTAAGCTTCTGTTTCCAGGTTCCAAAGCTGAAAATAGCAGGTTTTAAGATACTAAACTTTTAGTCTTCACTGCTTTTAAATGTTAGTACCAACAAACTAAAAATAGACTAATAAAATTTAAAGTGAGTAGTCCCTAAAACATTCAAGATTTGGAATGTCTGACCTATGAATTCATTAACCTCTGGAATTAGACGGAGGAAAGCAAGATAGAGAAGACTTTCAAATACTTCAAGGGGATCTAATGTTTTATGGTGCAAAAAGTGGTTTGCATCTGCTGCCATAATTAATTATACTCATGCTTCCCCTTTTACCTTTTGCTAATAAAACAGAAGACAAAATATAACAAAGCATTTTCATTACTTGTCTGTCCAATCAGTAATCTGCATGAATTACCTGAAAGAAAAGAAGATCTCAAAGGGACAAGTACATGAGAAACTGCCAAACCACATATTCTCTCCCTACTTCATTTTCCATTGACTAGCTTTTTCTTGTAATTCAATAGCAAAAGAAAAAACCGACAAACACTATTGTACTTTACTGCTTCTTGTGTAATGTGGTGAAAGAACTGACTCAGAAACTTGTTTTCTATTTTCAGCTGTATTATTTGGTCTAATAAAAGATTCTACTACCTCTCTGTACACCATTTCCCTTCTTTGTACTCTTAAGTCACTATGCAAAAGAGCACTGGTACATTATAGATATATATTATTAGTGTGGCAAGAATTTAATTAGCATAATAATAGAGTACTATGACAAGAATTTCTAACTAAAAAAAAGTGCTGAAATCGTCTGTGGTTCAGCATTGAGGAGCAAGGGAAAATGGCAACTCACGCCACTTTTAGACTCCGAGAATTACTGCACCCAAGTAGTAATTTACACAGATCCCACAAGAAATGGCAGAGCCATAGGAAATGCCACTCTTAACCACACAGGGTTACATTTGACTGACAACTGCTCTCAGCCCGTCTTTTTCCAATTAAGCTCCATCTGCTTCCTCGGTCGGACTGGTTGGCCTAAGGCCTCTCAACAGGACACCCATTGAATGTTACTTCTTTCAGTTCCCAAAAAACCTTTCTCTGCCAGAAGCCTGGGGATGCTTCCTCAAAGCATGTCATCAGGCAGGGGCAGGCGAGATGGGTGGGTGGATGAATGGGAGTGGATGCATTGCATGTGAGCATTGGCAGGAACTTGAAAAAAGCATGGGCTTAGTAACTCCAACACATCCAAGGAAGGTTTAAGTCTCTACAAAATAAAATAAAAAGCACCATTTTTCTTTCATTATATAGTCTGACCAAAAAGCTTCTGAAACCAAAATTAAATAGTGTGTTCCCTTCTACTCCCCAACGTACACACTCTAAAATAAATAATGGCCAAACTGATTTAAATGAAATTCTGTAGAAGAATTTGTGCTTGGATGAAAATGGCACATTTGAGCCTGAAGCAAAAGTAAAACCGCCAAGTTATAAACCTCTCAAAGGAAGGTTTATAATGGAAATGCCAACAGACCCTTAACTATAGTGGAGCTGTTAGGTGCCAACATATAAATAATTCTAGTTTTTGCGGTCACTTACGATAAATTAGATACAGTGCAAGTAGAAACAGTGGGGTTCTGATTCAGTAAACAGTAACAGCCAAGAGCGCATGTTTGGATTTTTAGACAAGTATAGCATAGATTTGATGCTGGCTGTGAAATGGAGTCTATAAGGACATTTGGACTTTTTAAAGTAGTAAGCAAGCCATATTCTGAATTCTTGAGGGCTTGTAAAATAAAAACCTCCTTAACAAGCTTTGCTGCCTACTGTTTCAATCTTCTAAGACTCCTTTACCCCAGTAACCAAAAAAAATGCTCCATTCAAGATTGGTGTAATTGTCTACTAAAGAAAACAACATACTAAGTAAGTGCACATAGTCACACTAGTGTTAAGAATTGCTATGCATATTAATACAGTGGGAAAAAAAGTGCCAGTGACCAGACAGTAACAGATTAACCACCGTCTTCTTTAACAGGCGTGCCAGTTGTTGCACTACTAATAGAAATGCTTTTCCATAGTCCAGCTTGTTCTGGACTATAGGAAATGATGCATTTAGGTGATCAAGTATGTTCATTTTGGTCCTGGGAGGAATTTATCGCATTGTTTCACACCAGTTAAGTCCCATGCCTTAACACAATTTGTTGAGGCAGTGAGGGATGCTATTAGGGCTCTCTGCAGGAACTTCCATCTTAGACAGGGTGGGGAGCCCTCAGAGGCAGTCAAGATTCAGGCTGAGGCTGCTAAGAGGATGCTCTATCTCAGGAAACTCTCCTGCTTGCCAAATTCACATCAGCTTCTCATTTAGTGCTTCCGCTACAAAACCCTACCACTGCCCCAGCATCACCCCTAACTCCCCACTAATACAAATCCTAAGATGAGTATCTGCAGAAAGAGGAAAGTTAGACACACTCCTTGTTTACTCTAACTATATAGGGCTCTGCTACGACAACGTTTCACATGCTGATAACCTACTGAAAATTCCTTTCTCCAGCTGTCCTTCAACTTTTAAAAGAGGAAAGAAAATGCTATTCTTCCTGCACATGAGACATAAAATGCCTTATTCAAGACAAAAAGCATCTAGCTGCTACAAAAGACTACTTTCAGACTACTAGTATTTGTAGCAATTCTGGGAAGTAGTTTAATCAGAAAAATGTTGGACGTCAGAAATCAACCAAGTTGGAACAGCTAACTATGTATAGTCATATGTCTCTACAGATTACCCACACGTTAGTTTCATAATGAAATCCACAATTTTAAGCAAACCCAAGAAATCTAACACAAATGAAACACAAGTAGTATGCTCTTCAGCCAAAGCTAAACGTCAACGTGACTTTCTCTGTACTCCCTGTGGCAAATACATTAACAGCCACAAGCCACACATTCCCACCATACATTCTCAGAAAGCAATGGAAACACTGACTGAAAACAAAATTACGGCCAAAATGCACATTTCTGACTGTGTATGGTTAAACTATATAGTTACTGAGTAACTGGGATCTTACACAGTTTGCAGCAACTCATTAAATAAAGCAAATGGATAATAATTACATGTCAGATTAATATTCCTGTCAATTTGCTAAGCTTCACATTAAAAAAAAACCCTAATCCCATTAGTTTACCAGCAGTCAAAAAACATACTGGGATACTATCAAATCATTATGTGGATTAATTTAAAATAGGTAAAGATTTTAATAAAATGTTACACAGTGTTTCACACTGCTGCCCCCATTTTACCACAAACAAATTTAACATTCTTCCACAACACAGAATAATTAAAACACAGAACCAGAACTGCTTACAGAACCAGGAATAAAAACTGAACGTATGGCATCAGGGTGACATTTCCATGCATTACTCTGTTCCTGACAAGCCACCTCTTAATTTTTCTTGTGAACAGATACACGTTAAAGCTGTATAAGGTTTAGGAAATTCCACACACTGTGTCCCAGAAAAACTACAGGAATTAAAATGAGAACCAAATTTTAATGGTTAAAATTATAGGTCAAATACAGTGCAGTAAATAAAGGTTTTTTCCCACTTAAGGTCCTATGTTGTGTTTGGCATGAAGAGAACTGTAGTTGAAAATTGTTTCTTCAGCTCTGGAACTGCAAGCCTCTCCTCCATCCTCCACTTTTCAGTAGACTGAAGCGGTGAGCCAACAGGACTAAATACTGTTGGACAAACTGAAAGGTGAACATTTACATAGTTTGTATGCTGACAGCTGGATTCTAAATGCTTATTAATTGTAAAAGGCAATACTGTTTCCCTTACTATTTTATTTCACGATACAAACCATGTTTTTTTAAATGTGGTTGAAGGAAGAAGAATTAGAAAATCTTGGTATTTCTATGTGCTCCTTATGGATTAACCAGGAGCTGTTCTGCTAAGGACAGAAGCTCAAGCTACTGAATTGTCTCACAATGGGCAGTACTATATTAAACACTGCAAATACAGAATAATTTTCAGGTATTTGTTTGAAGTGCAGAGGGACTGATTCTGCTAGAATATTCTCCCCATTTTTACTTGCACAACTTAAGATGCTTTTCAAAACATGAAAAGTCCTCCACTACAAGACAACATTCTGCAATGATCCAGTGACTTAGAATGGCTCTGGATGATAGGATAATACTGTCATAAATAAATCCAATACTTGGCCAACTCATCTCTCTGACTTTAAAAATGAAACACAAGGAACCCAGATTACTAGCATCATGCAGATGGGCATCAATAGAAGATCAGCTTTGATTCCTACTGATCCTGGATTCAGCTATTTAAGGGATCAACAAGTGATTTACTTTCAAAGGCCTGAACTACAAGACAAGGTTAGCTGTCCCCGCCTGCAAAATCTACCCCATGTGGCTTTATTTTCTTTTTTTGCTCCTTTAGTTCAAGTATTTAAAGGGCCTTCAAAGGACTGTTCTTCAACACAGAGCAGTTTGCACAAATGTGTCCTAAGACTTAAGATGTGTCCTAAGGTTCAGACACTTGGGATGTTCATGTTTCTTTCCACATTCCTCGTGTAAGATCTTCAGATCTCCCTTGATGAATAAGAAACAAAATAGAACATGTAATTCTATGCGGGGCCACATCTTCAGTGGCCCAGTCCATTTAAATAAGTGCTGTGACTGAATTCCATCTGGCAAAGAAGTACCATGCAGCCACTCGCTCACTCACCCCTCACCCTTCCCCAGTGGGATGGAGAGAATAAATACAAAGAAGGGTAAAATCCATGCATTGACATAACAGTTTAATAATTGAAATAAAATATAATAATTATAGCAATAATATCAATAACATTATTAATAATAATAATAATAATAAATGGTGATGAAAAGGGAGGCAACAAAAAGAGAGAGAGAAATAAACCCCAAGAAAGACAAAAGATGGACAATACAGTTGCTCCATTGACTAATGTCCAGCCCATTCCAGAGCAGCAATCAGCCCCTCCCAGGCAATTCCCCCAGTTTATATANCCCTCACCCTTCCCCAGTGGGATGGAGAGAATAAATACAAAGAAGGGTAAAATCCATGCATTGACATAACAGTTTAATAATTGAAATAAAATATAATAATTATAGCAATAATATCAATAACATTATTAATAATAATAATAATAATAAATGGTGATGAAAAGGGAGGCAACAAAAAGAGAGAGAGAAATAAACCCCAAGAAAGACAAAAGATGGACAATACAGTTGCTCCATTGACTAATGTCCAGCCCATTCCAGAGCAGCAATCAGCCCCTCCCAGGCAATTCCCCCAGTTTATATACTGAGCATGACGTTCTATGCAGTGGAGTATAACCCTTCAGCCAGTTCAGGTCAGCTGTCCTGGCAATGCTCCTTCCTGGCTTGTTATGCACCTCCTTATTAACAGAGCTTGGGAAACTGAAAGTCCTTGACTTGAAGTAAGCATTACTTAGCAACAACCAAACATCGGTGTGTTATCAAAATTATTCTCATTCTAAATCAAAAAACCCAGCACTGTACCAGCTACTAGAAACAAAATTAACTCTATCCCAACTGAAATCAGTAAGTCAAGTTTCTATAGACTTTTATTTTTTTTTCCAAAAAACACGAATTCCACACACGGACTGAAAAAACCTGTTTAAGGCAACACTGGATTGCAAGTACAACTGTTTTGTATTAAGATTCAGAGAAAACAGCATTTTCTCCAGCAGCACCTCCGATGCTCTCAGCCGGTGGGACTGTCCCCATACTGACAGCTGCTGCATGGGCATAGGGCACTCCTGGTCTGCTCTGCACGGTGCCTTCCAGATTTGGAACTCCCGCTCTGCTGTGCCTGGTGCTGGGCTCAGTACTGACATGTGCACCACCCACATTTAGCATAGTATGGAATCAGGACTCAGATGGAGTCTGGGGATTGTTAAGGTCTGGTGCTCATCATCCCCACTGTCCAAAGCATAGGAGTCATGCTAGATTTTTTTGACTACATGAAAAACACACACTTTGAACAAGGCACTTCATTGAAACAACAAAAAGAGAGAAAAAGAAGCTCATGAACGTTTAAAACCAAAACAAACTTTGCAGAAGGCTTCAAAGTCATCACTTCATTCCAGAAACATTCCCAAACACCACCTGCAACCCCTTAACTTTAAGCATTCTCTAGAAGAAGCAATCAAAAATGAAAAAATGAAGTTAAATTAACTTTTATTCCCTGGGACTTATGACAGGCTGACGTTTGTAGATCTTTCTTATTCTGGGTATGTCAGAACATTTGACAGGAAGAGCCAGATACTAGCATTAACGTAACCACAAGCAAACAGAGCAGTTATTAGTAATGTGGTAACAGCTCACATGCAGCCGTGAATATTAGAACCATTTTTACTGAGAGAAAGAATGTTGGCTCTAACTCTGCAGTTATTCTTTACTCTGTTTTTCAAAGAGTGCCACAGGGATTTCTAACTTCCATCTGGACAGTTTTCCTTTAACTGTTTTTGAACACCATGTGTGAGAACACAACAGAATTGCAGACATTAGGGATGGAAAAGACCGATTAGATCATGTAGCCGTCCTGCTGCCAGTTGTAGATTTTTCCCTATAGAATAGTTTCTAGCACTTTGCCCGGTACAGTTTAAAGCATGTCGAGATACTTGGCTTCAGCCATCTCCTTTGGAAATTATTCCACAGTGTATGAAGAATGTCGTTAGGACATTTTTCCTGGTAGACACGGCACGCATTTTTCTTTCCTTAATGATTTCCAGCCTATTATTCCTGGTTATATCCCATTGAGCCAGCCTGAATAACTCATCTTTACACCTTCAAATAAATGGAGACAGATATGTTTCTCTGCACATTGATCACTATTTGGCCAGACTACACACAATTTTATTGCCAAAATATACAATATGCTTTAATAGAATCATTTATTTCACCCTTTTAGTCATTGTAGGATAATTGTCTCCACCCCAGTGAACATTTTTAGGTAATACCATCAACAAATCTGTTTATTCCTCCTTACCTTCTGTTCCCTTTTGTTTTATTTTATAGAGAATACAAAAGGCATAACAGACTCACGGAAGATAAACAGCCTTGCAAAGTCAGCACATAAGTAAATATACTACCTAACTCTTCTGAAACAGCAGCTGCTTTCAACACAGTGATATTTGCACAGGGTTTATACTTCCTCCCCTCCCTGTGTCAAAATACACATTTTATCACTGTGTAATATTTTCAAGATCTTCACTTCTTTCCATCTTCTCTCCAACAAAAGAGGTCTATTAAACTAGCTTTATTTTGACAAACAAGTATTGTTATATAATTTAAAATGTAAGTTATTAGAAATCAGAAGTTTTTTAAGCATTTCAGGTTTGAAAGTATTTTTTCATCTTCATTTCAGCTTCCATAAATCAGTTCACCCAATTCTTCCCTTTTTTGTCATCAGTAACTTCCTGCATTATTTTCCCTCACCTAAATTTCAGAATAACTCAGTAATATTTTTCACACCACCTTTAGTATTAAGGTTGTACATTGTAATTTCTACTACCATCCCTAGAAAACAGACTCTGCAAAAAATGAATAGGATCAAATGCATTCAGCAAAAAATGTAAACAGAGAAATTAAGAAACATGTCAGGAAAGAAAAAATTACACAAGGCATGTAGTGACTGAGGAAGAGCAAAGGAAGTGAGGTAGAAGTGTTACGCTCAGTACCAGGAATACAGAGAACATTGTGGCCATTCTGAGCACACATGTTTAGGCTTTAAAAATAAAGCATAAAAGCATAAATCCAGAATTAATAATGGAGTAAATACTGCTATACCTTTAGATGTTTTTCCTTACTAACAAAAACACCTGCCATTGAGTGGGATAGGTCAGAATTAGTAGTCTAAATTCATGAACTTGCTTCCTGTTGATAGTGTTTCAACGATCCTAACAGATCCAATCACTGCATTCACGGACCAGAAAGCCAAAACCACACCAAACCTCTATACCACTGAATTCAAGAGATTCCTTCTTTTAGTCTTTGTGTTTACTAAAAAATACACGATGTCTCAAATTAGAGACATAGAATTAACCCACCAACTCTTCCACTCCCATAAAGTTGAAAGACTGCATTTCTCTAAGCGTGCACAAAGCTAAAGAAACAAAACAGACACAACTTAATGAAGCCAGTTCAAGTAGCTCTACAAAGGCTCTCCAACAGACATGGCTATTAAATCAGTTTAATTCTGGCAAATATATTGATTATACATCTTTATTACAACAGAATTTACAAGCTAAGAGATGCAATGATTGAACTACTCCTTCCTAATTCCCATTATTTAGTCTAGTCTGAAAGTGTCTTTCAAATCATCTTTGCAAACATTAGTGTACATAAAGTCTTAACTCCTCTACTTGCCTTGAAAAAGACATAGCACTAAGTGCTTTCAATGTTCGAGTAAGACATAATTCACTTCTCCTGTTTCAATAAGGTGCTCTTTTTTAAAAACAAAAACAACACAAAAACCCCAAACAAACAAAAAAAACCCCAAAACCCCAAACAAACAAACAACCAAAAACAAAACAAAGCTGGCATCATGAAATATATTGCTCTTCAAAGCAGAATAAAATAAAAGATCTCCAGAATGTTTCAGAGTGTTTGCAATGGTTTTCTTCCTTTGCTCCACATTAAGTAGAGATCTGGCCATGCAGGGAATAAGGCTGCAATGTACCCTTCAAGGACTCACATTATACTTTACATTATCAGTGACATGAAGTCTTAACTTGTCAGTGATACTACGAATACTGTTTCCATCACGTAAGGATTAGCTGAAGTTCATGGACGCAGTACTATAAGATGAAACAGTTTGAAATGACAGCTGGAATAGAAACTACAGCCTCTTCCAGCCACATCCAACGCACAGTTTCTAAAAACAAAATCTTTTATTCTACTCTTTATTACCATTTTAGCATGACTACAGCTCTCTGCTGTTATTAACAATTAGCAGTCTGACTTTTTAACTGACTATTCTCTTGTCTAAAGGATACAGTGAGGAGGAAGATCTTCTAAAGTTTCATTATCAGATCTTAAAGAACCAAACTTATAAAAGAGTTGAAAACATTTTTTTCGTACCTCCAAAATCAGAATAACAAATGAAGCTGTCACATCTTTTTGTGAAGTTCCAGTAGAATGCAGTACAATGTATTTGAGCAGATACGGAGCTGATATACTTTCAATAGTCAGTGGAAGGGGAAAAAAGTTGAAAAGGTTGTATCTGAACACTGCTTACAATGAAGAAAGAATCATATCAGAAATTTAAAAAAAAAAATCAGCCAATGTACTTTAGGAAATGCTTGTTTTGTATACTGAGTTAAAGAGAGAGAACTATTACAGTAGTGTCAGTGAAGCCACCAGTGAAGTCTGCTCTGGATTACAAGGTGAGAATCTGTATCATACTTCTACTGAGATCAATGGGAGGACAAATTTGACACAATTATTGAAGGCTAAATTTAGATCCTGTACTTAGCCAGCAGTATCTTGTGCCAAGAGAAGTCAGTTTTAAATATGCTTCTGAGATAATGCATGCTTTAAAATACTTTTATACATACAAAGATGAAGAATCCAATTGTTGCAAATCGATAAATTTCCTGTCTTGACTAAATAAAAAATTAAATAAACATGGATTTTGAAGATGTTTCCTCATTTGTCCCATGCTCACAAAGAGGTCACAAACCAGGGCAGCACTGGGAACCATGACACAACTTTCTCATGTGGACCTGCAAGAGATCCTAATCCCAGGCTAACACGATTGCTATCTCTAGACAGCATTAGCAGCATAATCTGCATGCAACTGCTGGGATGAGAAGTATTTTCTGAAGTGTTAATACAAAATAATACTATAGTGACTTGCTTCATCAACTGCTACTTAATGGGTCCTGACAGTAAGCTGCAAATAAATGCTGTAGGCCAATCATATGAAGAAGATGGCACTAGTAAGTTGGCATGCAAGCCTATCTGAAAAAGGT
>VYZT01054196.1:17955-46636 GCA_013400735.1 Pomatostomus ruficeps
ATCAATAGTGACAGAACAGAGAACATTGAATTAAGTCCCTGAAGGCACAGCAAGAATTACAACAACAGCGATCATCAGACAAACCTTGAATATGAGTGGAAATTCCCCAAACTACAAAAAAATCTTACTTTAGAATTCCATTTGCTCCTGTGTAAACTTCTCTTGCGTTGGGACTAGAAGGCAGCATGGTAATAATTCTGTCTGCTCTTTCTGCTACATCTGCTGGGGATTCTGTTACCTTTTAAAGAAAAAGACCCAAACAATATAAGCTTACACACTTTCTGAAAAAGAGATGCCAGACATGTTTGATGAGTTTGGTTTTACTATTCACTGGTCACTACTAAGCTAGGTAAAAAATTAAAACACAAGAAAAACTGCTCTCCTAATGAAAATACGAAGTTCCTCCACAACATCTGCCAAAGGGGATATGCTTTCATCCCATCAACCCATTCATGAATCTTCAATACACTACAAACCCTGCATCTATGCAAAATATTGCTCTACAGTGTTTCTAAGGAGGGACAACATGAAAGAATCACAAAAATCTCACTTTTTTCCATGTCTTATATATGGCATTGTAAGAGAGGAAGACTGGGGAAAAAAGAAAAAAATTACTTAATGTACCACTGAGCCTCACCTTAAAAGAAAACAGATAAACTAACTGATGTTTCTTACAGTATTACAATTTTAAAATGGAAAACTATCAGCTCAAGCATCCTTCACAAAAAAGATCTGAACAATTTTCAAAATATATTGTTAAGTATTAGTTGTTAAATAACCATACCTAATTTGAAAGGTATATTACCTTTCCCAAGTCACTTTCAGAGGCGGGCAGTATAGTATTTTAAGACATACCACAAATGAAATACTGACAGCCAACTAGTGAGTTTCACTTGGAAGGACTTTACTGCTAAGAATTCTGTCCAGTACTGGTCTGAAATAATTTCTTTAAAATTGCATTGTTAACACATTCATAGCCCAGGGAAAACAGCAACAAAAATACAGCTTAGTCTTTTATCTTTAGCCCATGAGGATCAAATCTGATTTCAGTCATTTGTAATAAATGCTGAACTACACCTTGAAGGACTTCTGAGATACAGCATGAAAAACTTCTCGATTTTTGTTTGGCTTCTGAACAAAAGAAAGGAAGACTGTATATAGTCACTGAACAAGGCTCTTGGGGGAAAAAAAGTAAAGAAACTGGCATAGATGGGACTGAGAAACATGCAGATTTTGTTTTGAAAGAATTAGTTAATACTGCACAAAACATCTGGCACACCACACAGTTACAAAAAGAAACATGCCCTAGTCTAAAGAACAAAGATTAGCAGGAATAAATGAGGTAATTATAAGAAGCAAACCTTCTATATCTGATTAGTTAATCTTATGACTTGCCTCCCTGGAAACCAGAGAGCCTATCTCTTTAAAAAGAAGTATGGCACTTTTGTCCTTAATTCTGAGTATCTCTGGTTCGATTCAGTCCCAATGTGTACTGTTAGAAGTAGAGAGAGGAAGTGTGTAATTGGAACTTGAATTTATATATGTCTTCTTATTTGAAACTATGATCTCCAGTATTCTTACAGGTGTGAAGGGTATCAGCTGAAGGCTCAGTGGCCCATTTGCATCTTTCAACCAGAAGTTGAAAATTTTACACGAAGAAAATGAGATTAAAAATGTACATAGACTGGGACAGCACTTCTGCAACCATATAAAGGAAAATCTTTCTGCTACCCTGAAGTAAGTAGCAAAACAAAGTGGGAATTAAAAGTAGGAATATTTATTCTTGGCCTTTTGGTACTGTTAACAAACACAAATAATATTGCCTGAAAAAACTCTACCTACCTGGTTCAAGCAGTTTATAAAACTTTTCTTTAGGACTTTCTGTCTCAGAAACAAAGCTGAATAATTTGAAAGCTATTATAAAACATTAAGCATTTAAAATAATTAAGAATACGTGCATACCTTTAAAAAACAGACCAAATACCAATTGTTGACTACCAACATAGACCATACTAGCTCAAAGTAGCAGCCCACTGCAAAGTCTGTACATGTTCTGATACTTGTTTAGTTCAAACAATCTTTTGCAGTATGCAACTGGATAGGAGAGACTTTCCTTCATACTGCTGGTTGTTGGTTCTGCCCTTCAATATGTGCATCTGCTTCTATTTGTTCTAAACTGCCTCCTTAGTTTTCTTACATTTACAGTAAGTCAATTAATTACTGTTTGCCTGAAATGCCATTCTTACTGTACACTAAAGAAAGCTCTATTTTTATGATGCTTTATGCATCAGATGACTCCAGTAACACTCTCAATCTTCTAAATCTGAGATAGGATTTAGATACAAAGACCTGTAAACTGAAGCATTATGTGACACAATTACTCCACTGTGTGAGGAAAAAAGTGATAATTAATGGTAAAGGGTAATGACAGTAAGTAAACTGTAGAGGCAACCTACTCACTCACAGCACTGTTCACTATTCTCCCTTGTTTGTAGCCTTCCAACTTTCTCCAAGTTTCACTCCAAGTGGTTCCATATGCTCATGCTCAGCCAGTTTTCCTCTTACTATTCACCACCAGCAGGCGGGTGGCCGCTTTCTGACATGTGCCACCTCCCAGTTGTTTACTTCAGTGGCTGAAGAAAGCAGAGTTGCAGACTGTGCAGATTTATGGTCAAACATCCCACATCCGCCATATACCTTGGTAGTAGCACTGGCCTTAAACAATGGACACTTGACTAGGTTTACTGTCTCTTGGGGTCACTTCACCCGTGTAACACTCCTGATGGTTTTACCCTTACAGCCAGACCAAAGAGAAAGCAGCCCTTAGAGCCCAATGTTCCTTCTACAGCAGTTTCTACAAGGCCCCATGGACCCACAAGTTTTCAACTCCTGAAAAATGTGTTGGAGCAGGATTTACACCTATAGATCAAGAAGAGGAAGTTATGTTCACATATTTTCTTTAAGTGTGTTTTATTTGTATTTAAGCCTACCCATGTATTCTCTTAGTGATTTATGATCTTAAAACATACTTTTGACTTTACTTTTAAAGGCATTACAGTTCACCTTTATTATCACATGTTAAGTCCTGCAGTGAATGCCAAGGATTCTATTACAAAGGCAAAAAGCTATCAACATGGGCAGCCACAGCAAAGAGATCCCACTGCAGAACACCAATTAAAAATACAACCAATAGTTCAAAACAGTCTCTTCCATTTGCCCAGTCTTACTCAAGACAGGTCTGGTTCACGCTTCAGGGTCTTGGCTGCTTTAACAAAATAAGAACAGTAGCTAGGAAAAGCAGCTGAAAAGCTTAGCCTCTCACTTAAGGCCAAGATTCTGTAATTATTCAAGGGGAGCTGCAATTAATTACTAACAGGTGTGTGGTATCATTTTATCTTTCAGGAATCTCAATGTTACCTTATTATTTAAAACAGCTGCAATTAGCTCTAACAGTTTAGACTTTCAAGGCACACAGTTCCTCTATCTAGATCTACCTACAATTTTCTTGCCATTGCTGGAAAATTCCCTTCTATCCTCTACATTGTTATATGAGAGGATTATTTTTGCACTGCACTCTTTTTTTTCTGTGTTTTAAGCACGTATCCATCTGCCCACAACCGTCTAAATTGTGACAGCTTTGAAGTATGTCAAAACCATTCAAATATGTTACAGACACATAGAAATGACACAACCACCTGAGAGACTGAAAGGGGTTCTGGGGGTATTAACAGATTAAGAAAAGCAATAGGACTGGCTGGAACAGAGCCAAGACTTTGCAGGAAGGTAAAGCTCCTTAATGTAATCAATTTCCTTCCCTCCTTTTTCCTTTTCATTCCTTCCTCTTCTCTCACCATATCCTTCCTCACCTCCAAGAGAATAAGCACTTAAATAATTAGGTTTTTCCCCTGCCCCTGAGGACTACACCTTGAAGCAGCAGGAAAGCTCCTATGTCCCTATAACCCTTATAGTTTTGCCAGCAGGATTTTTTAACTAGGGTCATTTAACCTGAAAAGGTCAAAGTAGGAACCAGATGAAAAGCAGCCCACTGGCCATGTAGACCTGGGGGAGAAGGAAGCAGGAGCAAGGAGGAGGTGAAAGAACAGGCCATCAACCTACTCTCATAAAAAATGGGGGAAAAAAAGACAGCTAGAGAAGTTTGACAAAGTAGCAATTCTGGCTAACAGCAGGAAAATTACTTGGGATAGAATCATACTTTTGCTCTAACTGAAACCTCAGAGATTCAGATTGTATTCATTGTGCTGTTTCACTTCTGTTTGTGATCTTAACCAAGCAAAAAACCCAGATGATTTAGTTGAATTGCATGCAGGAATCATTCAACACACAGAGTTATTGTTGGAATAAAGAAAGTTTATAACCATACCTGAGCACCCAAGTCTTGAAATTCTTTGCAAGCTTCTGGGAAGACATCATACGCAATAACTGGATATCCATGTTTTACCAGGTTTTTTGCCATCGGATTTCCCATGTTACCCAGCCCAATGAATCCAACTGGGGTTTTGGAAGCCATGCTCCTAGAACACACTAATTTCAAAATGATAAAGATCAATATATTTGTATTTTAGACTAACGTACAACAATGACGTAATAAAAGCTATCTGTTTTCAATTATTTAAACAGCTTTATGCTTAAAAACAATGGAAACGTGAATTCTATTTGACATAATGTAAACCATAAATTATAGCTCACACTGGGTCACAAATACCATCCCACAAATTATTTTTCTACATATCAAAGAAAATTATTGTAATTAGGAAAATGTGGATGTTTAAAAAAACACAGTACTAAAACTAAGATCTGAGAAGTGCTCAAACACAGACTTAAAATATGCAGGATTGTCTGTGTTTTATTATGTGTCTAAGTCCTAAACTGGATATGCAAAGCCCAGTTTTATATATATTTTACAGACTCTTTATTTGCAACTCTACTTGCATCCATGGGGTATAGCTCGTGTTCTCTAGAAATGGACTGAGGCTGCCACTTTATTTCATGCAGCCCCTCACGGATTCTTCTGATCCTGCCATCAGATACAAGCCCCTAACCTAAAGATGAAAGTCTCCATACTAAATCATGGCAAATCCTTTGAGCCATGCAATCACAGTTTAAATACTGAAAACTAAGACAAAATATTGTATAAAAAAAATAAAAATACAAAGTCTTTGCAGGAATAACTTCTGTATTCTGTTTACCATACTAGCAAGACAGAACTATAAAGCCTAACCTACAACCTGTGGAAAACACTACAGTTTCAGTCAGTTACCTTTTCTCAGTAGTTAGCGAGCATCAAATTCTGGATAGGAGCAGTACTGCAGGCATTCATCTACTGCAATCACTATCTCATCACTCTAAACACTCCTAATCCAAAGGCAGCACAGTTTGACAGTGGCTAGATTTCTTTGCCAATTACATAAAATACTTTCTCCTTTACAACAAAGGAAAAAGTTATGCAGAATAAACACCAAAGTATGTGTCAACTAAGCAGACAGAAACAAGGCTAACTACAGAAATACTGTAGCTCTAAAGTGCACATACAGAAAATGTGCCTAAGCTGGATCGAGACTCTAAGAGGTCTCAATGCTTAGCAAAGAATCCTCTCTAGGCCAATAACACTTGATTAATCATTTTAAAGTCTTTCTGACTTTAAGCTCCTTCTTAGCCAGCAATGGTCATGCTCTTTCATCTGCAGCACTGTTTTGGAAGTGCCACATTTAATAAATCAGGTTTGTTGAGAGAACTTTGGTCTGAGACAGTTTCCACAGATGCCTGCAGGAATTACATAGCTAGAGAAGTAGCACAATTTAAAATAAATCTGCACTGGGAAAATGATTAGTGAAAACTGAGATAAGTCAGGAAAAGAGCCCATTGCTTTTTTAAGAAGTGCTACATGTCAAAACTAGGGAACAAATGAACAAAGAGCCTAAACCAACATCATCAGCCATAGCAATCATCTTGGAGTCTTCTTCTCATTGTTTCTATGAGTCAGTCTTCCCCAGTCCCTCTAATTACTTGCACTAATCTAAAATTGCTCCTTTAGTTAGCCCAAAGCTTTCCACTTCCTGAGGAGCTTCAAGCCCTGGTTTTAAGCATCTTTCTTTCTCTAGCCCTTAATACCAGTAGATCTTATTTACCTTGACTTCAGTAAAGCTTTCAGAACAGCCTCCTCTCGTATCCCAGTAGCCAAATGAGGAAAGTATGGACTGGACTGCAAAACTGCCTGAAGGAAGAAATACTGTCTGGAGTGTTGGGCTTAAATAACAGTGATCAGTAGTTCAAAGACTAGCAACAGTCTAGTTACACGTGATGTTCCCCATGGGTCAATACTGGAGCTGTTTAAAAGGTTCATCAATGACTGATGACCGAGCATACGCACCCTCAGCAAAATCATGTGTGGCACCAAACGGGGGAATGGCTGAAAAGCAGCAGGGCAAGGCTACCATTCAGAGAGACTGGAGAAATGGGCCTCAAGCAGTTCAACAAAGACAAATACCATGTCCTGTACGTGCCGCAGGTGCTGTCATTGCAGGCTGATGACTGGCTAGACAGGTGGCAGCTCTGCAGAACCTGCGGATTCCCATCAACTGGAAGCTGAGCATGAGTCAGTAGTGCATCCTTGCAGCAAAGGGTTAATGGGATTCTGCACTACATTAGCAAGAGTAGACCCAGGGAGTCAAAGAAACCCGTAATTCCTCTACACAGCAAATACGCAAGAGATGAGATCAAACTGCAGATAGCCCAGCAAACATCAAGTAATATGACCAAGGAGCAGGAGAACATGGCCTATGAGCAGAGGCCAAGAGAACTGTCTTTGCTGAGCTCAGGAGAAGCAAAGGCTGCAGTCTTCCACTACCTATGGAGTGGGAGGGAGGAAGAGTTACAGAGCAAATGAAGCCTAACTCTTCACAGAGGTGCACAACAACAGGATATGAGGCAAAAGCCAAAAGCTGCAGGTAGGGAAGTTCTAGTTTGAAATAAGAAAAGCATCCCTGATGTGGAAGAAAGGTTCCACACCGTAACAGGCAATGCAGAGAAGTTGTGGAACCTCCATCCTCGTAGCAACCTTAGAAGACCATGAGCAACCTAATCTAGCTTTTAAGATTTAAGGCTTTTGGGAGTCTTGCTTCCAAACCTCATTTTTCTTTGTTTCTGTGAATTCCAAGTAACCTTATCAGAAAAATAATTCTGACTACTGTATCTAGGCTCATTCTTGTAGACTCCTCACTTTAATCCTGATCTCTTCTTTTCTCACACCATCTCACAGACATCTAACCATCACCTCAAACCGAACACCTTCAGAAAATTTTCTCAATACCTTTTTCTGCTATCAGTGCTGACACCAGCGGTGAAGCCTGTCATTCACAACAGACTAAAAGACCCATCCATGATCTGCTTAAATCTCACTGATTCATCCATCACACCTGAGATCTCAGCTGCTTCAGAACCTGGTCACCTGCCCCAACAGACATAATCTTGTCTTGATCTTCATGTTGGGAATTGAGAAGGACATTTTGCCCATGCCACTTTCAATCACTCCTTCTCTTCAACCTGCCTGCTTTTTCTCTACAATGTCACATAAGACTGCTTCGCTTTAATGACTTTTCATGGCTGTCATCACATCTTAATATTAAGACTTCAACTGTTAATTAGACTGCAGTGATGTGCCTATTGCCAACACGCACTTCTATTGTGCCTCTAAGGCAGCTCTTCACAAGGTAAATATCCATGAAATGGAAACATTCTTCTACTATATGACCTTCCTTAAAAACTATCATTTTTCAATATCCCCAGAAAGGTATGGCAGCAGTTAGGCTGTGATACAAGACAACTTGCTGACAAGTACTATTAAGTTTTGTCATTGTATTTTATTATTTCTCCTTCTGTCTGTCCCCGTTGATCTTTTTGTCTCAGTTCATGAATCAGAGACCACTTTTTGTTATGTGATATCTACAACATTTTAAATCCATGGGAATTGGGACCTGTTAGACAACTAGTCCAATTCCTGAGTCAATTTCTGACTTTGGTTTAACCTTTCACAGCCCAGTATTATATAGGCCACTTCAAAATTAAATACTTTGATTAACAGCTTTGAAAAATCTTCAGATCTCCAGGTACTCAAACACAGGAAAACTGGTTTAGAGGACTGATTAAATCAGTTCACAGATTTAATAGAAATTATTTCAGTTGAATTTGAACCAACTACATTTAGATGTATGGCATATTTTAATGACTACTTAAGACATTGGGGGTTTGCCAGAAAGAGGATGTTTTAAAAGACAGGAACTTTCATGTTTTCCTATTAGATGAACCTCCACAGGTGCTTTCACAGAAAGTGATGTCCAGCTTGCGTATCTTGGCACTTTCTAGCATCGGATATGTAGCACAAACTCAGTTTTGAAATAACTGTATAATTCAAACACCTAAGGACTGATATTCTGCAAACCCACATCACGTATGCCAACTAATCCCATCAATTGTATAAGCATTTGCTGAAACTGTCCCTGTGGTATTGAGCCCATTTCACTTCAACCATAAAATCCACAGTAACCTGCTGCAATCACATGGCTGGAAAAAAACCCAGTCCACACTCAACTTCTAAGAGAGGGCAGAACATCAGAAGTAGGAGCAACAGAATCTACTTTTAAAATAATCACTGACACCATGTGCAACTAATTCTCCTTCACTGGGAACAGAACCAGCAATACACTTTAATCTGTAAATCAAAGTAATTGTGAGCAAAACCAGCTACAGCTACACCAACTCCAAAGAAACTGGGCTTTTCCCTGAAGATTCTCCATTATTCTCTTCAGGGAATATGTGCTTGCAGATCCTCATGCCTATGAAAACTCAATTGATGAGGAGAACCAATTATGACAATCTCACCAAATTTGGGGCCCACAGACAGTACAGATAAAATACAGATTTTTTTGCCTTGAAAAGTCAGCCTACAAGAGAAAAAACTGACCTAATCCGCAATTTTGCAAGAATTTTACCTTAGAAACAATTTAATTTAAAAAATCAGCAAGAGTTTATGAATCTCTGAATGCCTTTTCTTGAACAAAATGCAACTGTTAGAAGAATAACTTCAGAAATGCAGATTGCAATCCTGTCCTTAGAATACCTGGCCTGTCAATGACCCAAAACTTGTCTTTTCAAGCTTTATAAAAAGATATTGAAAGCAGTGTTCTTTCTAACCTGAACAATGACAAGTTTAGGTAATTTCCAGTATTTACATTTCATTTTACATAATCTCCCAAAGTAACGAGTCTTACAGTTTCAAGAATGAATTCCAGCTCAAGTGCTGCCCTGATTTCATTGCAAATACTTGACTGCACAAGCACTATAATACGCAGAACTGAGGACATCTCTTTGTATTCAAACAAAAGGGAACTAACAGCCCGGTAGAAACATAGACAGCGGAGCTGGAAAAGGTCCAATATGCTTGTACTCTGAGTCTAGCTGGCCAAGAACAGGACTGAGAAACAAGTAACTCTCAAAATATAATTTCAACTATATTACTTAATTCTTGGCTTTATAAAATCTATTTTGAACCATATTCACCAAATGGCACAAGGGATAAGAGTCCACACAGTCCTGTGCCATAAGAATTTCCTAATCAGGGCAGTTGCAGATCATATTAATATTCTTGATCTCTCTTGATCAGTGAAACTTGACTGCTTTTCCAATAGATGAGATTTAACAGGATCATGGGAAGATGTGCAGAGTAAACTCAACTACGACAGTTGCTGGTTTTGCTTGGGGCTTTATGAGAAAATATATATGAAGTCACTTGACAAGAAAAAGGAAACATGATGACAATTCAATATGAGCCACTAAATGAAAGATTTTCCCACTGATTTAGCATCTGAAGTTCTGGTACAAGCACAACAGAAGACATCAACCCTTTTCTCCTTCCTGCTTTGAAAGAAAGGATCAGAGAGAGCTTCTGTGTTTTTTGCAGACTTCTCCATGGAACTCATAAAACCTCTACTGAAACTAGATCCTGGGAGGGAGGTAGATGAAGAAATATAGAAAGTAGAGAGGCCAGCTGTACATGGGTAGAATCCTTCTGCTCCTAGAAGTTTTGCCAATGGAATTTAAATAGCCCCAGGGTCACTGACTTTTAAGGGTTATGCAATGATTTTGAGAAGTGCACTCTGCCAAAATAATAATTTAAGAAGATTACAATACTCTAAATTTGGCCAGCTTTACATTGAAAACATCCCCCTTACTTTTTCTTGCCTCTGTAAAGGTCTGCTGATCAAAACCAGACATGCTATCTTGTAACAGTCAGCGTCCTCTTACATCATTATTCTTATCTGTACCTATACCTCATTAAATGTTTGCTAATACATTACAGAGAAAACCATATAGTATGTACTTTTCATCTAAAAAGAATATCAAGTGTACACTTGATCCCTTAATTAAGTAATGTGCTGGACTTCTGAGCAGCAGGTCTTCTGTCATAATCCTTGCTTAGTAATTAATGCTTCT
This sequence comes from Pomatostomus ruficeps, assembly GCA_013400735.1. Lineage (NCBI taxonomy): Eukaryota > Metazoa > Chordata > Aves > Passeriformes > Timaliidae > Pomatostomus > Pomatostomus ruficeps. The sequence continues at coordinate 28,462 of VYZT01054196.1, forward strand.
CTACACCAGAGCATAGAGTCATTCAACAGTTCAAACACAGCTCCTGCATCAGCGAAAGTACTATTTAACCAGCAAAAGTACTATTTAACTATTAACTGAATGGGTCACTACCACTCAAAGAAAACTACTTGTAAGGACATTTTTTTCTCTAGCATGGTACTGTCTTCTTCAATGAACAGCTCCCTCAGCTGATGAATCTTCATTCACCAGGAAATCTTCTTTTCTCAGCCACCATAATTCATTAACCCCCTCTTCATGCCCCCTAGCAGTCCCCCGAAGGGATTTCTCCATATCCATAAAAAATACATTTTTAAGTAAGGTTATATAAATCCTCTCCATGAAGCACCTTTGGCAGTACCTGCCAGCTGCAGAACACAAGACTACATATTCTCTGTCCAGCCGGTTAATACACAAACATACATATCCAAGATGCTCCTCCAAAATCTGCCCTCAGCTCTTCATTTTCCTCCTAGACAATTTAACAATCTCTGGTATAGACATACAGGAAAAACAAACCATCATGGTCTGCACCAGCTGCCAAGAGCAATGGAACAAGTAACCAAGGAGCATTCAATTTGAGAAGGAAGACAGGCTGCTTGCTAACCAAGCTGTGGTGTTGGACAGCTCTCAGAGCTGGATGAATTCCTTCGCTAGGATGGCATTTCACTGAGAAGGACAGATGATGAAATCACTACTCAAAACCCAACTGTCAGACTAATCAAAACTAAAGAGAAGAATAGCAAACTTAGTAAACGCATTAGAGATGGGGAAAGCTCGACATATAACTAAGCAACAGAGCTTAGCAGTTAAGAAGGCTTAATGCTTAGACCTTCATCCCATAAACATTTCTCAGAGTCAATAGTACTTTCAGCACAGTCACTACTGACTAAGTCAGAGCTTAAATGCTGTGGGTGAAATTCTGTTCTATGGTAGTTTCTTGGGAGAGTCACAATTTCTCCTTAGACTCAGTTACAGTTTCTTGCTCAAGTCTTCAGGCAAAGACAAACTGTATTTTTCAACTTTAAGGGCCACTGCTGGGTCACTTTTCACACCTATGCTCACCACCAAGAAACAAGATCCCCACATCTGCCCTACATTAAACATGATCATGTGGATATTGAGCAAGACAGTGGATTTCAAAGCTCTTACAGAAATACCTGACAGCTACCACTCACAGAAAGTTCAAAAATCATTGAAAGCTACTATTTTCAATTGTGGCATCACAAAAGGTACTAAACACACAAACAGGTCTCCTGTATTTAGCTTTGTTAGTAAGAGACCAACATGCCTGCTGCACCTGAGCTGTTACTTATTACAACTTCAGAGCAGCAACTAAAAAAAAACATAATGCATTAGTGGAAAAGAGACAGTGGAGCAAAAAGAGCACTGAAAGATAATGTCAAAATTGTCAAACACGTTTCAATCATCAGTTTAGGTGAGGTTTAAAGGGGAATTACAAAGTTTTTAAGTTACCTACTTAAAAGTAACTTAGTAATTCCTGTAACACTTCATTAAGTGTCAAGATTTTAGAACCATATATCATTTTAAAGAATCTATTTCTTCCATTTTTGCTAGTTAAAAACATTCACCTATGTCCTCGGATCCTAACCACAAAGTGACAAACATGACCAACAGACTGCAATCAACATGATTCTGAAAAGACTCCTGAAAAGACTACTAAAGGTTTATTTTTAATCATTTACTTCAGCAATTAAATTACTTAGGAACAGCCGTGCGATTTTTCAGGACTCTGGAAAGGGAAAACGTCTAGGTACAGTTCTACACATACATTCTTCCTTCACTTGCACCAACAGGAGATCTGCAGTGTTTGCTCCTTCCACTGCCCATGAACCAAGCACAGGTGAGCACCAGTGCGTGCAGAGCCGAAACAGGAGGAAGTGCCGCTGGATCTACCTTCAGTTTAAGGAAAATAACAGGATGCAATTGACCGAGAGGGTTGAACAGCCCAACCTAGGTAACAGGTACCGCAGGCGTGTCACTGCTGCCACAGGAAGCATTTGTGGGCTCTGATGATTTCCAGGCACGCTATTTTAAGCAAATGAGTGAAAACATTTATTAAGCCAAGCCGCTCCGAAGCTCCGGTGGAGCCCCCAATAAGGCGGCAGCGCGCCGTGCCAGCCGTGACCGCCCGGGGGGTCCCTCACCGGGGACGCCGCACGGGGAGGCGGCTCCGGAGCTGCACCGGGCTCCGAGGGCCCGCGGCCGCCAAGGGCAGCGCGGCAGCTGCGCGCCTCTGAAAAGGCCCGGCCTTTCCCCGCCCGGCCGGCAGAGCGGGGCCGCTGGAGCCGAGGGAAGGGGNAGCGCCCCGTGACTGATGGGGCCGGAGCGCGGGGCGGGGCGGGGGCCGGGCCGGCGCGGGAGCTCCTCATTGGGGCGGTTGGACACTGTGTCCCGCTGCCCGCCGCTCCCTTCGGCAAGGCGTTGGTTTCCAGCGCTGCTTGTCTGTGCCTGCCCGCTGCAGTTTCGTATTGCTGCTTCGCTGCCGGCGGAGGAAGCTAGGCTGAAGCGGGAGAGGAACGGAGCGCCGGTGTTTTGTCGGAGACAGCTTGTGGTGCGAGACGGCGCCCTCGGAGCGAGAGAAAAAGCCGCCTTGCACTGTTTTGTCGAGTGAAGTGGCAAGTAAGAGTTGGCGCTTATTGAGGGTTGGAATTAGATGATATTCAAGGTCCCCTTCCAACCCAAACCATTCTGTGATTCTGTGACTGGCTTCGTCGTTGTGGGGGCTTTACCCCGGCTGGACGCCAGGCGCCCCCCAAAGCCCTCCGTCACTGCCCCTCCTTAGGTGGACAGTAGGGAGAAAATAAAACGAGAAGCTCGTGAGTCGAGATAAGGACAAGGAGAGGGCACTCACCAATTACCGTCTTGGGCAAAACAGGGTCAGCTTGGGGAAATTAATTACATTTGTTACCAATGGCATTAAAGTAGGATAATGAGAAAGAAAAACTAGATTCTTAAAACGCTTCCTCTCCACCCCTTTCTTCTTCCCGGGCTCAACTTCACTCCTGATCTTTCTACCTCCTCCTCCCTCAGCGGCTCTGTGGTTTGGGGAACGGGATCTGCAATCAGTTTGTCACACGTTGTCTCTGCGGCTTCTTCCTCCTCCGGGGGAGAACTGATCACACTCTTCTCCTGCTCCAGCGTGGGGTTCTTCCCATGGGAGACATTCCTCCCTGGTCTTCTTCAGTATGAGTCCTTCTCGCGGGCTGCAGATCTTCAGAAACTGCTCCAGTGTAGGATCCCATCCATAGGGTACAGTCCTTCAGGAACAGACTGTTCCAGCGTGGGTCCCCGGCGGGATCACAGATCCTGCCAGCAAACCTGTTCCAGCACAGGCTTCCCACGGGGTCACAGATTCCTTTGGGCTCATCCACCTGCTCCAGTGTGGGGACCTCCATGAGCTGCAGGTGTATCTCCATTCCACTGTGGAACTCCATGGGCTGCAGGAGGACAGCTTGTCCTGCCAGAGTCACCACGGGCTACAGGGGAATCTGTTCACAGAAGCCAGCCCTGTAGTACACTCACTGCCAAAATTGTGCCACTCAAACATAATGCAATCATGCCCAGCGCACATTTCCCAAAGGCCTAACACAGGGTTTATCAACATCAGTAAGATTTGTATCTGAACAAGGTAGCAAGAGCTGGACTGCTCACCCGCAGTGCAGCATCTGGAGACCTCGATGGCAGCTCTGGGAGAGCCTCAGGCGGGTGTGTGAGGGAGCACATCAGGTTCTCAGGGAGGGCAGGTGACTGCTGCCTTCTCAGAGCAAAGCTTCGGATCCAGTCCTGCAACTGCCATGTTCATCTCTTTGGAACAACATAGTTAATTTCTTTTCCTGACAGAAAAGCTTGCCTTACTTTGTTGTGTAAGGATGCTGAGTACTCTCTCAGTCATTAGGTTACTCGTGTTAGGTCAGAGCTTTTTTTGTAGCTGTTATGTAGTATCATTTACAGACTTCTGTGAAAATGTAGTCATGAGGCACAGATCTCGGGTCTCACCACAACACAGAAAGAATAGGCTCAATATATGAGCTTGGCTCTCCTATCAGTACCATAATATATACTTTTATATTTACCCCTATAAAGCAATACAGTTAAATACAGTTGAATAAACCCAGCTCAATGTAAAGGAATTTTGTGGGCAGTGAAAGAAGCTGTGGTCATATAGTAGCTTTACTGTGATGTGCAAGAGTGCTACCACTCAGCAGGTTGAGCTCATACCTTTACCCAGTTGCTTCTTTCTCACATTGCCTCTCAGCTGAGCACTGAGACAGAATATGACTTGAGAAGAAAAGAAAAATCTCTGTAATTAAAGCAATGGAAAGAGACACAAACCCAGAAACTCTTTCATTTGCTAGCACTTTGCAAAACATTGGAAGCTCCGGAGACTCAAATATACCAATATTTTTGTAAGCTCACTCATCTCTTTCACTCTGCCATTTGAGGAGTTAAGATTAGAGGAATGGATGAAGAGTCGAATGCTCTGCTCTGTGGTCTTTGAACTGTGATTTTTAACTCTCATTACAAGATGCATCTTTACTTCTATGGCTGCATCTTTCTCTACACCTTTCTCATGTCTAAGGTGGTTTTTTTGTGTAGGTATAAATAATGCATTCTTTGTTTAAAAGGTATATGAGGAGAATAAACTGTGTACCAACATAATAAAAATACACTGTAATCACTCCCAAAAGAAGTATGAGAAAATTGAAAAAGAATAGTCCTATTCATAAAAATGTAGTAGACTTAGCCTTTTATTGCTTTGCCAACACACTTGTGTATAAAGTCTTGTTACAGACACAACCACTGTTATCTTACCATAGCTTTCACATTGCTTTTGTATGGAATGTGCTTCTGTGAACAGATAAAATTCCTTGAGATTGGATTAAATGGAATCTCATATTATGAACAGTGATAGAACTGGTATTAGTAGTTTAGTACCACTAAGGTAGCCAGTATGAGAAGAAAGCATTTGCGGGATGAGATGATGCAGGACTACCACGCTGCAAAGCATTTTCAGAGGGGAGAAAAAGAAATAAATAGTGGTTTTGTGTTTTTTATTTTCTCAAAAATGCCCTCTAGAGATATTTGAACTTTTAGCATAGTGTATAGTACAGTTAGTTCCTTTGTTAAAAGTAATTTTGCCTTTGTGGAAGTTTATCTCACTAAACCCTGCTAGTTAATTTTAGTTTGTGTGTTTATTTCTTTGCCTGCCTAATCACATTTTTCCCACAAAAAATGAAGGAAAAAAGCTTTGTTAACTTCAGAACCTATTTGGTTTAAGTAAATAGCCATGAAAGCTTTTACTTACATTAAAACCCAGTACATAAATGTTGGTTATTTTTCCAACAAAACAGCATAGTCTCCTTACTCTCACGTAGTAGTGTGTTTCATAAAGATTTGTACGTGATGACTTGTAGCAGTGACCCAGCCAGCTGTCTCTATGAAAACTAATGAGATAAATTGGATAGATTTTTCTTCCCAGGACAGCAAATCTGAGGGAGATGAAGAAAGCATTCCTGGGGAAATCTCTTAACACAGCCACGTTTTAGCCCTGTTAGTCAAAGACCCTGTTCCACCCCTGTTATTTTAATATGCATCAGGTTATTTTAATATTCAGCAATTGCTGGAAAGTTCTACCGTTCTGTTACACTAATTGGACAACGCAAATATGTTCCACCTCTATGCAGAGTTCATTGGATAACTGTCACTCCTCATCATTCTGTGCTTTGAGGAGACCCTGGACCCTTCCCCTGTGACCACCCCTTTCCCTTCCCCTTAAAACTCCGTGTAACCACCCCCCCCGCCTCTTACTTGTAACTGGCATCCCTGAAGAATAAAACTGGGTGCTGCTGCTAGTAGGTCCGTTCTCTCTGTTCCTGCCTCATTTAATTACCATCGACCGCTCTGCTCACCCACTGTGGAGTTGATAACTCGGTACATAGACAGACAGAGAAAACTACTCTTTTGCGGCTGTCTACCTGACCGAGCACTGGACAATCGCCCCACAGACTCCTGGGCAGTCCTGCAGACGGAAGCGTTAATGACTTCTGAAATTAACTCGTTAAAATGCAAATAAACTGTTATTTGTATAGCTTGGTGGGTTCTACAAGTTGGTTTTTTTTTTCTTGTGTTAAGAATGGAGCTATAGACCTCATTTGAGTGCATACAACCTCTAGTTTTTAAACTAAAATGCTTTCAAGTAATGTGAGACAAGTCTAAAATTGTCTATAAAAATAAAACCACTAGGTATTATCTTTAAGTGCCAGAAAAGCTTTCCAGAAATCAGTGGTTACACTGCAAACATGCCACAAAGGCAAACTTTCAACAAATGTGCCTTTGCCAGTGGTAGAAAGATTGCCAATGTTTAGTTGGCTTGAAAGTTTTGTTTTACCAATGGTGTATTGTATCTTAAAAGCAGTAATGCCAACTTTATGATTAAGCCATGAAATGGGATCTCCAAATAACATACTGATTATGGCTGGAACTACATTCTGAAGGAAAACTTCCTCGCCTACTTGTTGCTGTAGCATAGGTAGAGTTTGGTTTGTACAACACATAAAAAAGAACAGGATAAAAATCATATATGAGAATGACAAATAGTAAATATATGACTGCTATATGTCTGTTTTCATTGGTAGATCTTATGGTGCATTATAAAAACAGTATAGATATCATTTTAAGACCTGATTTTTTAGCTGCCAAACTCCTATAAGTCATTGTTGCTACCCAAACCTAGGTATACCTGGAGATCCTCCCACTCAATGCAGTCAGTTCAGGCTTTTGACAGCTGGACCTGTGAAATTAGCAGGGTCTGCTATTCCACATAAATGGGTAGGTAGTTTTCTAAGTGTTGGTACATGGTGCCCACTAAATTATAGGACATGTAAAGAAATGTAACCAAACAATAAACAGAAAAAAAAATGTAAAGAAGGCTACTCCTTTCATTCTTAGTGTTGAAAATATGGCCATCTTATTTTTCTTTAAAGGTCTCAATATAAAAGGACAAAACAAAGAATTTAAAAAACCCCACAACCCTAAGAACACAGAACATTTCTAGTATTTTTTGTTAATTTTGTTATATTTAAGATTTTTTTCCCTTAATAATAAGAGATAATAATAAGGAACCTCTGAAAAAGCAAAGGGAAATAAATATATACACTGTACCAAAATATGCTAAGGGTATCTAGATTCACTTCAGAACTTGCTCCTAACTTTAACTCCATTGACATGAAATAATTACATTTGATCAGTGATTTGGGAAGGTTTGTTTTGTTTTGTTTTAGTTTTGAGATAGGGTTTTTTGGGTTTGGTTTGGTTTAGTTTTTTTTGTTTTCCATTACTTTTGAGAGGTTTCCTTTTCAAGACATCAAGTTTTATAGACTGGGCTGATAACTAAACACAATTTCCACTGAATTTAGCAAGAGTTACAAGCATAGGATGCCTGTAAAATGGGGGCCTCATTGCAGAGTGATATTTAAATTCAGCATTAACACTACTTAGTAGCCAAAAGAAACTATAGTGGATGAAACAGTACATTTGAGACTTGAATCAAAATGAATTGGTAGCCAAACCTAGTGTGTTCCATTCCTCCTTCTAACCTTTCATCTTGTATTGATGCATTTATTCCTCTGCATCAGAGAGCTGTCTATAATATTTGAAAATGCAATAAAACCACAGTGTAGCTGCTGAGGAAAGTCTGAGCTGCAAATAGTTGGAGCTGGGAAAGCATTCCACAGAAATATCCCAAAGTATTTCCTCACCGACCGGTCATTTCTGGAGACAGACTACTAGGCTAGAGGGACCTTGGGTCCAACATAATCTAACATTCTCCATGTTTGTAAATATTTGATTTGGGATTCTCGTGGCAGCATTCATTTCTGAGCTGTGCACATTTCACTAGATAACGAACTGGAATGCATAAGCAGCAATGCAAGTGGTTATTTTTGCCTACAGAAAGAAAGCCCTTGTGTAACTGGACCTGCTTTATTTCTTGCTGAATCATATATCCCGCAGTAGTAAGCAATTTAGTAATCAACCATGAGCTAAATATGTGCGATGTTTGGAATATTCCATAGACCTAAGGGGACACGAATTCCGGGCTTCCGTGGGAATGCAGTGCCCTGGGGGAACACAGAAACTTTGTTTTGGTATGACAATGTAGTGTCTGTTTTGTCAGAAGCATTTGTACTGTAGTTTGGAAAGTAGTTGCATCTCACTGGGACATCAAGCGAATGTTAGAATGGGCAGGTTACCACAGGGTACCAGTGCATACTTATTGGTACTCACGGATACCAAGGTCAGTTAAGCACTAGAGGTTTTTGCCCTCTTTTCAGCTCTGATAAATTCCATTAGGATGTTTAGGCTAGACTGTGCTGACTGGGTTTCCTGCAGAGCTGAAATGATTCAAGTACCTATTTTCTAGAAGGATTCATTTGTCCCTTTCAAATTCCCATACAAGGGGAATGTAATAGAGACACTTAATCTACTTGAATTTCATGGAATATAGTGTGGATTTTCCAAAGTCCCTGAAAAGATTTCATTCAAAGAACTAGTCTTTTTAAGCATTTTGCTAAATGGAATGTGTTGCAGTTCTGGTTATGAACAACTTCAACCACTACTGTCTTTTTACAAATAAGTAAGATGTTTTATGTGGGTGACTGCATATATGTTGTACCATGAATAGACACAAAAAACTCACACAAGAACTGGAGAACTGACACAAAAAATTTAAAGTGTAAGTTACCAGTAGAGCATCCCACAGTAATTTTGGGTTGATTTCACTTTTGTTGTTTTAACTGAAAGGTATGTTTAGCATTTTTAATGGATTTAGAATCTAGCAGTGTTTATTAAATAGTTTCTTTTACAAGCTTCTTTCACACGACATAGTAATGCAAAGAGGATGATGACTTTGGTTCAGATGTAGATGAGCAGCTTCTGTAAAAGCAGCTGAAGACGGAAAGAAATTCCAAAAGAAGTATTGCTACATAAGATAAATATTTGGTATAAGTCATGGTAATTTTATTTTTACTTCTACCTGCAATGGACTACATATAGAACACTGGATTTGTGTGGGAATTGCACAAAATAATCACTCCATGCCCTTCTGCCAGTTATTGGGTACTGATGTAGCAAAAGAAAGTGAACGTAGTAGGGTGAGTGGGAAAAGCAATGTGGAAAAGCTACATGGTACGTTGATCTCAAACCTAAGGAGTCTGAGTAAGGATTAGGTAATTGTTTCCCAGGAAAAGATTCATGCATATAAAATACAGAAAAAATAGGGTTTTTACAACCAACATGTATGTATCAGGCTAAAAGCATCAACCTCACATTAGTCTGATGAAACCCTGAACTTACTGCCTTATGATATAGAAAGAGGAAACCTGGCACTTACTCAGTCCTTGGGTTTTCCTACACTGAAGTGCAAACCACATTGATTCAGAAACATTTCCTTTATATGGCATGCTCCTGAGCAAAGTCTTGACTTCACCCAATGGGAGGTAATCCTGCTCCTATCAACATTCTTAAGAGTTTGTTCCCAATTTTAGAGGAAGCAACGTAAGGCCCCTGAAGGAGCAAGGTGTATTCCTCACCACTGGCTTGCTAGAAGAAATAGTGCCCAGGAGTATAACCCACTGCAGATCAAGAAAGAAATTAATTAACTTTTGATAAAGTCACACTGTTATTTAAGTAATATAAGTCAACATAAAATAATCAACTTATTTTCTACACTTCAGCCCTACTAAAAATTTAAAATTAACGCACTCCATGTAACATTTAAGAGTTCTAAATACAAATTGCACCTTTGGTTTAAGTCTAGCACTATAATTTCACCATAGACAATGCGTACATATGGAACAACTTGTTTATTATTAATTTTGGTTTAAATCTCCATTATATATTAATGCATTTCTCTACTGCAGTTAAAAAGTAATGTGATTTTTGTTGTCTCAAGAGCTACTAGCACTAATAAGACACCTTTACTCTGGACACCTTGATTATAACTACGTATAGTTGAAATGCAAATTTGGTCTGTTTTGCCTGCCTTTTGATATCTGATAAATTCTAGGAAAAGATGCACAATAAAAAACATCATGACAAGCTTCCAAATTCCAGAGTTGTTCATTTAGGAAACGCAGTTTTCTGCGTCAGATTTTCTCATTATTATCATTTCTGTAAAATTGACATAGCATGCCTACTCATGTACACAAAATGATGCTTTGATTTACAAATAAGATGGAATAAAAAATATTTTCCATTACTCATTTGTTTGAAAGAAAAGTACTTTCTGAATGTGGTTTTTCTTTTTTCTGTAGTAACACATTACCTTCACCAAACATGAAATCAAATTTTGGTTTGTTACTATTAAAAATGAAATGTATCATTATCACGAGACTAATATAACACTATTATCATCTTATTAGATAAACAGTGACAATGTTGTGTTTCCAATAGCCTCTAGAGATACAATAAATCTAGCAGGGGAATGTCAGCCTGGTCCAAGACAGATTAAATGTAGAGAACTGGAGTATAGTTCCCAGTAAACAAACACTTTGAGGTCAGGAAGTCATACTTGCTCAGCTGTTCTTCATAAGCCCTATTGGAAATAACTTTCATACAATCACTGAATGTATTCCATGCTACCTAATAATACTGAAGGCTGAGTATAGTTGTAATATAAATGATTTCTAAGTGAAATATTGGGTGTAAAATGATCAAAAAACAATATGTAAATGGAAAATCAGGGTGATGTTATACATGCAATGGGTGCAATTCATAAGATTTTTTGCTCTTTTGTGGGGGAAAATCCATCTCACTTGAAAGCTTGTGCAAATTCCCACTGACAAATGAGCAGATTTGGCCCCAGCAGCCCTGTGATTAATGCAACAAAACCTAAGACTAACTGTATTTTAATTTAGAGAACAACTAGGAAAAATATTCAATGAACTCTCCCTTGACAGTTGACTAATTGCAGCAGAATGGGGACCACAAGTCAACAAAGGTCTGGGAAGAAGAGAGAGAAATAAAGAATGGATTTGATTTTGGCATCTCTTCTATCAGGCAGAAAAATGCCTGGATTCTGGGAATGCTAAAATATATCAATGTGTGGATTATGATGGGGGAAGATCTTAAAAACTGGTAAGATAACTTACTGTTTTTCAGGCTCATACATCTCTCACCCAATTTTATGGAAAAGCTGCACTACTTACAGGCTGTATAAGTAACAGATACTGTTAACAAGTTCAGTCAGGCCTCAGTGGTGGCATCTAAGCAGGCAGTTTCACAAAGCCTTAAAATGTCTCCTTCAGCACAGACACGGTATATTCAAAATATGCAGACCAAATGCTGCCCACTGACATATCCTAGCAAAGATAATGGAAATAAACACTGTAAAAACAATTTTTGCCATGGTGTTTGTGTACAAAACACTTATTACAGGACCAACAGATCCTTTGCCATGTAGTGAACTAAAGCCATATGTCATGGCTGTAACATTACTGTGGTTTCAAAAGAGTAAGAGTTGTTGCCCATATTAATAATGTAAATTTTATTTTGATTGAAAGTTTCCAGTTCCAAAACACAACAACATGCGCTTGGACAACAACACTTTGGACAACAAAGTATGCCAACTTGGCTACAATATAGCGTAAAATATTTATTAGCAAAAGGGAGAGTCATTTATTAAATATGTTGCTTTTTGTAGAAAGTTCTAGAAATGTAAGCTCTATAGTATTCTGCCTTTAAAAAATATTCCTTATACAAGGAAATTAATTTGTGAAATAAGAAAAGGTATGATACTTGTGTGATTAGGATATATTTGCATTTCTAAATGGTGTTGATCAAATAACACCAGAAAGACTACATTACTTTCTGTATGTAAATTTGCATGGCAAATCCAACATATTCTTCTCTGTACAATGTTAATAGACACAATAGAATAATAAATCATCGAGGGGTGAATTAAAGACGAATTTTCATTTTAGCACTGTGTTTTCTAGTAATTGATTTGTATGGAATGTATGTAGCAATATGGTCATTATTTTTTCCATAGAATTTAAGATCTCATAATGTAAGAGTTTCAGAACTCAAGCAGTAGGAGAAGGTGAGACTCCAGATCTGTTGACTGAGAAGTTTTCTGTACAAATAGCAACATGAGAGCTTCAGACCCCTCTCCAAGCTGAATGCAGGGCTGTGGGGAAAGCAGCATGAGTGGATCTCCATGTGGAGACCCAGGCCAGGCACAGCCTCTCACAAGTGCACTGCATGACCCGACAGCCCTTCTCCTTGGTGCCAAGTCATGGCTGACAAAGAACTGCTGCATCTCTCAGGTGGTACGGGTCTCGGCAGGGAGCTGTGACACTGCACCAAGCCCTCCCAGTTCGAGCACAGCTGCTCAGGGAGCCAAGGATAAAGAAAAGCCAGTATAATGGTGGAGACACAACTGCCCCAGCCAGGCTAGAGGAGCCAGAGACAGCATTAGTATGAGGACTCAGACATCTTTAGATCCTTTCAGAAAAATGTATACCATTATGAGAAAATAGGAAAGCTGCCAAGCTTCTTGCAGATACAGTATACGGACACTTCTGTGCTCTCAGTGGTGGCAGCCAGTGCTGGAGGGGGACCCAGAAAGGGATACAAGAAGCATGCTGTAGGCTGCTGTGGAAAGTGCCTTTCTACTTCCAGTCCCTCTGGGTTAAGTGTTGTGCCCTGAAGTACAAGAACTTTTAAATCTCATTGCTTGTTTGTTTCCTGCCACATGCAGTTTTCCTGCCCCTGAAAACAAAATGTTGGTCATTTGGGAGCTTCCTATTACTTTCAGATAGCAAAGATAAAAGGCTGGGAGAAACAGTAAATCTAGTAAAGCATACCAAACAAAGGTATTTACCTGTTCTATATCTGCTAAGATTTCAGTGACACCTACTCAGTGGTCATTTACATACCGTTCTGTGTATGCCAGTAAGAGGTATGGTGGAGGAAAAAAAACCCCTTGCAAACATCATAAATAAGAAATGAAACACTCCCCCAGACCTGGGTCTCCAGTGCACATATATTAATTACACACCAGAGGGTAAAGCCTCAGTATGTGCAAGCATTTAATTCATTATTTGCATTTATTAAAAACATTCCTTTTCACTTTAACAATACGGTAACCCAACAGTGAAATAACAGCAATCAGATGCAGTCATTTACAGACGTGCAGTTTCTTGTGCCCATTGTACAGTGCAGTGCTGCCAAGTCTCACACCTTAGGAGTAAGCTCATGCTCTCTCCTCTGTCACACACACACATGCACACACATACAAAATTTACATGTCTGCTCTCACCTATACTCTTTTGGGAAAACCCACAAATTTAATCAATCTCACTCTACAGATTTAAAAATCCTGGCAGCTTTTGAATAGCTTTTCTTCATCAGCTGCAATTAAATGTTGGAAAAGAAATCCAAAATACACAGAGAGAAACTTTCTCCTTAATAGGAAATGTTAGCAATAGTATGGGGTTTCTAATGTGTTCCAAAGTTTTGCCACACCATCTTAGTGGAAGGCCAAGACTGCATGCCCTGTGATTAAGTTCCCTTAAATGCTGAGCAATTCAGTGTTGTCAGGCATAACATAAAACTTTATTTATAACTATTTAACTGTTTTAAGAGTATAGTTAATAGCTTTCTGCAACATGATCTTAAAGAAGTTGATTAAGTGTGCTTTACAACATGACCAAAAAGAGCTTCCGATTAGTGACATCAATATACATATTTTACATCTCACATGGCCCATACTTTTAAAACTTGGAAGTGTTGAAATAGGAGTAAAACCAAAATGAAATCAAATCATTAGAACTGAGATGTTTCCTTACCACACTTCATCAATATCATCATGTCATGCCAATAGATTGAATATCCACAACATCAAGTACCTTTCTCTGGTAGTAAAACCTAGAAATGTATGATTTTTCTGTCGCTCACGCAAAGAAAAGATGGGCCTCAGAGGGGAGGAATTCAGGGATGGTTCAAAAACTCATCATGAGTTTGGTTCAGACTGTAATACAGAAAGTAAACAAATAAAAGAAAAAAATGTTAGGCTCTGGATCTGAATAAAAGTTCACATATATCCAAGGTTAAACAGATGTGACAGGGATCCATTTTTAATTTCAAGGCTCTAAATTGCTGAAGGAGCTCGCAGGTTTAAAAAGGTAGTGTGGTTATGAAAATAATGTTTTGCAAACACCCAAGACTGTTCCCTGGAAGTCGGTAATTGCTCCCCACTTCCTTTGGCAATTCTGGTTAACTGCTTACAGTTTTTATTCCTCATTCATCTCATGCCTGAGGAGGAACTAGTCTCATCCTGGCAAAGTCTCAGTATATTTACAAAGCTGGGAAATTTTTGTACCCCAGACCAAATTTCAAAGTTCCTTGGAATCTAATAATGTTGAAATCCAGTTGCTGCATTCACACACACTTTTTACTTTATTTAATATTTCTATCATAACCACAATTGTAATTTGCCATTGTATATTTGTCCTCATATTTATGCACTTCAGAAATAAAGACTCTTAAAAAAGGGTTCCGTCAGCTTTTTATTTCAAAGTAAATGCCCTGGTGAAATGCTTTTGACATATATTCCTTGGGGATCATGCATATAGACACAAAGAGAGAGAGAACAGGGATTTTTTTTAGCCTGTGGAAGAGAAGGCCTCAGGGCTTATTGCTAGCTACAACCAGCTAAGCAGAGTAGGTATAAAAAAGATGGAATAGAACTCTCTTCAGAGGTGCACAATGAAAAAACAAGAGGCAAGAGACAAAACTGAAACATGGGAAATTCCAATTTGATATAAAAAAACTTTTTTGCAATGAGTGTTTTCAATCACTGAAAGAGGTTCTTTAGGTGGCAGTGGAGTATCTCCACCCATGGAGACATTTGAAACGTGGCTGGGCAACATGCTCCTGTGAACTACTCTGGACATCCCTTCCAACAAACATAATTTTGATTTTATATACATATATTGTATATGTATAATACTTTTATATATTATATATTAAAAGGATACTTGACATTCACAATTTCTTTTTCTTTTAAATATGCACAAATACTGGCTAAACATTGATACTATACGTTTAAGGTACATTCTGGTATACCTGAAAACTGTACCATTTGTGGTAAAATACTGGCTTGAACAAAACCAGTTTCCTGTTACTGAAATCAGTGGAGCTGGAAAGCTGAAAATCAAGCTAGAAGGAGATGGGATTGTTGTCACCATACCTGTAATAAGCTTTTCTAATTGAATAAGTATGTTAACATTAAGAGACTCTCACATCTCATAAGAGTAAGGTTTTGCTAGAAATGCTGATATTGAACTTTGTTTCTTTTAAATATTTTGCAGAGAATGTAAGCAAGGACAGAAAAATAGTGTTGGTGGGTTTTCTTGGTTTTTGTTTGGGTTTTTTTTTTTGTTTGGTTTTGCTTTTTTGGGGTTTTCTTCTGCTCAAGAGCAAGTTCCCGAAAAGATTTGTATCATACGGATGAATTTCAGGAAATAGTATCTGTCTAGCAAATTCAGACTTATTAAGGCACTCAACCATTAATTCTCAGAGCCAAGTGCAATTTTCACCAGTTCCAGTCACATTTTGCTTGATTCAGATCTTTGTACAAGGATATTGAATGTTGATTCTGGGATTGCTGTGCACAGCTTGTCCATTTTGGTCAAGTAATTCATTTTTCTATGGGCCAATAACAAAATTAGAAAAGACTCTGCACCATTTTTCTGTAAAATATCTCTAAATTCTAGAGGGATAAGATTGGCATCTAAACCTAGGATGCAGAAGCATACATGAGAACACATCAAACCATATGTTTATTTTAGACAGACATAGTTTTATATTATGTATATATTACAATCCCTATATATATGTGGTTAAGATACTGAGTTTAAAAGTTTAAAAATACGTTTTCCTGAATATTTTAAATATAAGTTTGAGAAAATACAAGATTATTCTTGACTTATTTGTCCTAATATTTACACTGTACATGTGAAAGCCAGCATATGTAATTTGTTTTACCTTTTCAGTATGCATTAAACAATAGAAATAACTGAATACTGATTATTGACTGAATAAACATTTATTAAGTGAACATGGAAATACCTCAAGTTTCTTAGAAAACTCCGATCTAGAGAGAAGTATTTTTTTAAAAACTAGGAAACAGAGGTGGGTTGTTTTTTTGTTTGTTTTTCCTGGCATTCACTGGTAAAAACTTTGTTAGCTGCAGAAGAAAATCTTTATTTCAAATTTCCCATCATATTCCCATAAACTTGCATTATAATGGCTTCAAATGAAAGCAAAACTACTTAGTCTCACCAACAATGATATTCCCCAGCTGGTGACTGTAAAACCCAAATTCTTCCTAAGTTCCAGACCACTTGAGAAAAGTGTCTTGTGACTCTTAGACAGCCCTTTATCACATCATACAGAGCAAAGAGCAGCAAGGAGAAGAAATGGAGGGCTGAGATAAGAAGAAATAGCTCTACCTACCTCCTGACAAATATTTATTGCTGAACAAGATACTGGTTTCATTTTCCATTACAAAAGGTCATCTGGTTTTACAGGAGAAACTGCTCTATATACACTTATTGTGTCTTCTAAAATGATCAGTTAGTACTGTGCAGGGAATGTATTGCTTTCCAGGGAAATATGGAATATAAGACATTATTCATTGTGGCTACAAATCAAAGGATAATTTAGTAATCTGTGATACACCTGAAGACATAAGATTGTCTTCAGAAACAAGAAGCGCAAGTACAATGAATAATCATAATTACGTAAAGACGGTTTCTATGCTCCACCTTAGTTTCATTTCTGTTAGGACTGACCATGAAAAAACAGGTGAACTTGTCAGAAACCTAACTCAATAATTCTAATGATTAATCATATAATATTATTTATAATAACACTATGTGTCTTCTCATAACCTGTTTGTTTAAAATACACATGAAAACATTTAAGAAATGGTAGCAGCAAAGAGTTTCAAATGATCTTGAAGACAGTTTGTAGGGACAACCAACACTGGGTGTATTGGGACAAATCCTTCATACCAGTGATGGGTACTCATCACTGCTTGCTTTTACTCAGCACCTTGACTCTCTTAAGTGCTCTATGAACTGCTTTTGGCTGAAAATTGAGTGGAGTCTGTGAAATAGTTGCGGGCATAGTCGGAAAAGCCTTCATGCCCAAACAATTTAAATCTAGATTGTTTTAAAGCTATCACATGTGATAAAAGGTATTAACCCTGCATAAACTTGCGGCAACTAAAGTGATTAAGGTGGTAGAGTCACCATCCCCTCCTTAGAGGTGTTCAAGACTGAACGCGGCAATTTAGTGCCCCGGTCTGCCTGACAACGTGATGATTGGTCAAAGGTTGGACGCAATGAGCTCAAAGGTCTTTTCCAACCTAAATGATTCAGTGCTTCCGTGGTTCTGAGTCGGTGTTACGGAGATCGGCCAAGCTAGGCAGGCAGAACCCTGTGCGAGCGTTTACAGCCGCTCTTATCTTACCCCTCCGTTGCCCTGGCAAGACCTGCAAAGGCTGGCAGATTAACGGTGGCGACCTACAGGGTGACAGCACGCCTGTGTCTTGACGTCGGTCGGAAGAGGAGATGATTAATTCGGGGTGAGTGAGTGAGACAGAGGTGATGTTGTGATCACGGACAAGACGGGAGCGCACCGTAGGAGCGCTGTACGGAGGTAACAGCAGCCCGGTCGGGCACACGCTAGGAACGCAGCCGTACCGGAGCCCCCGGGCCCCACCGAGGGCGTGTGCTTCAGGAAGGCGGAGAGCGCCGGGCGAGTCTCCAGTCTCCAGCTGGATCCCTGCCGGGGCCCGCCCCACGCGGGCAAGGCCGGGCTGGAAGTGACGCGGGCGGACGGGCGGAGCTGTGCCGCGCTGGTGGCGGAGGCCCCATGTTGATGTCCCCGGCGCCCTCCGCGTCTACCTAGGTAAGAGCTGTCCGGGGCCGGGCTGGGGGCGCCGGGCAGGACTGACACGCTCCTTCCCGCCGGCTTCCGGTGGCTTCTGGGGCGGGCCGGGGCGGCCGGGCCGTGCGGCCGCGGTTCTGCGCCACCGGCCCCCGCCAGCTGTTCGGGCCGGCCGTGGTCGGCAGGGGAGCGGCGG
>VYZT01054196.1:46647-57462 GCA_013400735.1 Pomatostomus ruficeps
CCGTCCTTTTCGCTGCGCAAAGCCAAACGCCTCGCTCAGCCTTCCCGTGGGAAGCGCTTGTCATGTCAGTAATGAAGCCTATGCGTAGCTCTTCCTCCTCCTCCTCCTCCTCCACCTCTGCCGTTGCCTAGCCGGTAGCAGTGAGTTAAGCAAGCAAGCACCCAGCATCCCCATAACTATCCTTGAACTGTAAGTAGATCTGAGCATCACCTAAGCTCTGGGGATTTTTCTGCTAGGCAACGGTAATCCCAGATGATTGTGCTGGTCTGCACAAGTTAGATTTGTGAACAGTTCTGCTTTGGGGTTGGAAACCAGCTTGCCTTTACTGATTCCACTAGGGCTAGTACCCAGCCGTGGCAGCTGACGACCAGTGTGCCAGTGTGCAGAAATTGATATTTTTTTTTCCTTTTTTTTTTTTTTTTTAAAGATGTGGTTAGGCTGAACGATACAATTTTTAAAATAGACTTACTGAAAAAAATTCAACTGGTTTTGTTATTAATGCTGTGTTTACTCTTTCTGTGCTTATTCTGGCTAAAAATCAAACACACTATTTCATGTCAATATTATTTGGCAAAGTTACTGAATTACTAAAAATGAACTAATTTGTTGCACTTGAAAATAACTAAGGTTATTCGTTTTCTTTTAGAACTGTAGAACTTGCTGATGTGTAACTTTTATAGCTCAGAGTGAATTTGAGAGATGTCTTGAACGTAATCCTCTGTTTTGAGGTGTGTGGGAGTTTTCAGGATTTTACTGTGCTGTAACATTTTGTCTTCTGGACTCTGAAACTACATAACTGATAGGATTTATTGTGTACCCTGTTGTCTCTAGAAAACTATGTTTTGATCTTTACTCAGTTACTTGCTTGTGGAAGTTCTTGTTTTTCTTTTATATCTATTAATATTCACAGACTTGGTGTTTTATCTTGTAACCTGTGTTGGTCAGTGTACAGGACTGTTTTTTATTTAACATCTGATACATTGAAATAATGTCATGGCTGCCCATATGCACTTCATGTGTCACTCTAAATTGAACATTAATAAGGTTAAAACATTGAGGACTTAAAACTAAAAAAAAAAGTCCCCTGTATTTACTTTTTCCTTGTTTTGGATGATGGATACCTGTTTACTTCAGGGTGCCTTTTGTTTCAGAAAGCACAAGGTCTTCACTACTTATTTTTTAACCGGTGAAATTTAAAAGGCCATAGAAGATACACAAACAGCTTTTAATCTTTGAACTGTTTGAGGCTTGCAGTGGCCTGTCCCGTTTTGGTTTCCACATGTGTCTTCAATGAAAGCAATGTATTATGTCACACACTTTGCAGTTACCTCTTTCAAGGTATGAGTTGTGCTTGGTCCGTATAAAATTACTTTCAACAGCAGTTGCAGGATAGCTCATCTTTCTAGAAATGTTAGATACATAAGGTCCTAATATCAAATGTTTTGATGAAATTGTGATTGTACATTGGAATCAGACACTTGAAACTTCTCAGTTGTGTGTATTCTAATTTTGGCAGATACTGCCGAATCCGAGGAAGGGATGTTCTTGTTCTGCTTGTGAAGCATCTTGTGCTACTGTAGTTTGTAGCACTATGTATCCTGAATGAGGTGGTGAATGGAAAACACGATTAAAAGCTTTTGCAGTCCAACTGATTAGTGTTAATCCCTCCAACTGCATGCATACCTCGGTGTTCCTGCTATCAATGCAGGCCATTGTTTATGGTAATGAAGCTAAACACGCAGTATGTGTTACAGTGAGAATAGTAAAAGATGCTCACAGACTGCTAAACAGGGGCAGGAAAACTCCTTTGAAGAAGTAGGGGAGAAAAGCCAACCCAAACAATACCCTCCTGTTTAAATGAACTTTCTTATTTAAAAAAAAGCCTTAAAATGGAACTTTGACTCTACTGAGACCGGAGGAAAAACTTCATGTGTAAAAATGCTGTGAAAAGCACTGAGCAGTACAGATTTGAGAAAACTTTAAAGCAGGGAAACTACAGAACTTCTTTTTCTCCTTCTCTACCATGTCTAGAACCATTAAGAATCTCTCATTAGGTTAGAACCCTGCTTTGTTTTCACACCACTGCTTTTATTTTCTGCTTTCTGACACTGAGATATAATATTGGGGGCATTCAGCTAAGCAATGCTTTCTCTCAATTTTGATGTCATTGTTGAAATGACTGCTCTTTTTATTCAGAGAGGTGGTTGTTTTGGAGTGATGCTGAGGCAGTGCACTTTGGTGAATTTAGTCTGTGGCACTCTGTTTTTGGAACAGGGGAACTAATTGTTAGTTTTTACTGTCATGTGTATTTCAACTAGATTAATTTTTGTAACTTAACTAGTTTTTCCACTACCTTCAAGTAACAACTTCTTTTGTTACAGATAATCATGTCATCCTTTCAAGAAGTTCCGTCTTCAGTGAACACTTTGCAAACCTCCAATTTTGCACATGTGATTTTTCAAAATGTCGCGAAAAGTTATCTTCCAAACACA
Organism: Pomatostomus ruficeps; assembly: GCA_013400735.1. Classification (NCBI taxonomy): domain Eukaryota; kingdom Metazoa; phylum Chordata; class Aves; order Passeriformes; family Timaliidae; genus Pomatostomus; species Pomatostomus ruficeps. The sequence continues at coordinate 49,140 of VYZT01054196.1, forward strand.
CATCTTGAATGTCACTACACGCTGACCCAGTTTATCCATCCTCATCAGAAAGACTGGGTTGGTATTTTCAAGGTAAGTTCTATTGCTGTTTTTCAAATGTTTGCTTGATCTCTTGCAAGTTAAAAAAAAATAAATCTCAACAGTAGAGGTTCTCTCATAAACTTAAGTTGAACGTCACCCAAGTGATGTATTGGAGCCTGCTGTTAGAGTGTCAGTTTTGTAATGAAGACCAAACTGGAGATCAAAACTAGACGAATGAGTCCAGCTGGAAATCTGCTGGAGTAAGGGGAAAGTTTAATGTGTGTGGAATTAAATGGAGATGATTTGAGAAGAGATGTGTGGTTACGGAGTGACATTGTGAACAGGACTGTGTGAAAAATGTGAGACAGTGTGTGTGAAATGTGTGTGCAAACTAAGCTGGAGACAACCTGACCTACATCCCTGACTAATTTTTGTTGCTAGAACAGGCTGAACAGTATAGATCACTAAAATTATTCAAAACAGATCCTTGAAAAAAGGGTATTTTTAAAGGTTAGTAAAGTTTCATTTATGGGATTAGAAATTGATTAATTCTTATATGTACTTCAGTTTAAGACCTTGATTTGTGTATCTTTGTCAGTATAGCTCCTAATAGATGATGCTTAAATTCCGTATTTGAATTTTATTTAATAGAAATTCTGATTCAGGCTTTAATGAAGTCATGCTTTGGCAGTGGGGAGGGAAGAGGGGTGGACTAATGTTACTGGAGGACTTTTCCCGTAGAACTGAGTTCACTGTTTAAGAATGTAAATAATCACCTTCGTTGTAATCTGCAGATTGTGAGTTGTTACTCAAGCTAAATTACTCCTCTGCAATGTAGAAATACTGTGCTCTGTAACAAAGCAGAAGCATTTTTAATGCTGTGTGCAGTGACTGTATAGTCACTAAATTGTGCCAGGGAGGCATTTGCTTACAAACAGGTACATTTCCCTAGTAAGAAATTTTTAAAAATAAGTATATGTGTCTTGTTTGCAAAGTTTTGACAAATGTAACTGAGCACACTTGAATGTTTAGTTAATGGCATTTACGAAATGTAAAAAATCCCTCTTTATCAAAACTTGATAGGAGGTTCTGTTTATATGGCACATAAGCATCTTGAAATTATTGAAATGTGAATGCAATGGCTTTGTCTCTAGGCCTAAGTGAGGAAGGCAGTCAGACAGGACTCTAGAATTACTAATTAGGTAAAAGAAAAAAGAAGCTGGGAAACAGTTTTTCAGTGACTATACAAAATGCTGTGTGCAAGGTACGGGTATCTGATTTCATCTTGACTGTGATGATAGATTTCATAGACTGTTGAGGTTATTCCACTTTATTCTGCTTTAAGCGAGGCAGGTAATACTTTGACATGGCAGTCATTTGAGGAACATGTTGAGCTGGCATAAGGTAGTGCTGCTGCTCAAATAAACATCTTTTATGCAGGGTGGCTTGGTGCTTGTGCTTCCTCTTTATGTGAAAGAAGATCTTGTGTGGTGAATCAAACCAGGGAATTGATTGAGATTAAGATTAGTGTTCTGTGACTAGATTTTTAAAATGGAATTCCCCAACTGAATTTCCAGTTTGCCTAATTCTCATCAGCACAAGGGACGGAAGCATTGCAAGATAGGAAAAGAATAGAAATGGCTTTCTTTTAGTGGTTATATCAGCTTATACTAAGTGTTACGAATATACTTAATATAGTTACAGTACACTGAGTTAAATGGAGCCAGCTGTCTAACTGTATCTGTGTCTACAAATACGTATGTGTAATGTTTGCAGTAAAATAAAGTGTGAAAATGTAGTCATCTTGGGATAGATAATAGAAGTTGTACTATACTGTCATCTGAGTGTAAAAATGAGTGACTTCTAGAGAAGTGATTGTTCATGTAGAAATAACAAAGCACCGGGAGGTGGCTTGAAAACTGATGGAAGCAGGCAGGGGTTTTATCATTTACCTCTCTGAAACACGTACGACTGATGCGATGCATGTTTAGTAAAGCGAGTCTGTGATTGAAAAAGAGACAAAAGCAAATCTTGGCTAATTATGAAAACAGTAATAAGTGACCTTCAGTATTGGCTAGTATGCAATGGAAGTGGGGCTTCTCTGAGAGAACTCAGAAGTGTCAATTCACAGGCTGTTCATGTAGAGGGAATAAAGTTCACCTTGTCTTTTCAAAGTGCTTAAGTTGCTTAGAAAACAAATCTGTTCAAGCTGGTATCATTTAACACTAGTTACCTTCTGTGCAAATTCAGACAAAGGTTGTAATAGTGAATAGTGGACAGAGAAAAATGGCACCTAGTTTAAAAAAAAATCAAGAAAACCTCAGCAAATGCCCACAACCAACAGTGATAGTTTCAGATTGGTATAGAAAATAAGTAAGATTCTTTCTGTGCTCTGTGAACATTGTGTTGTGTTTGGTTCTAACGTTGATTTTTGTTGAATTTTAGGGGTCAGTGGCTTCAGCAGTATTCTGTTTTGTTTGCTCTACTGGCTAGATAAGTATTTTTTTATTGAACTGAAAAGAATCTGAGGTAAAAAATTAGGTACCTTTTGAAGTGAATGGTTTTTATTTATGATGCAAGTACATTTCTTCAGCAACAATGATGTCTTGCGTAAATATTGGTTATTTGTATCCTTATATTATTGCCTTTGTTTTGCTAGTCTAGCTCTTAGTGCAGCTGCACAGTGAAATGGATCGGTGGAGTGATCTGCCAGGAAAATCCAGCCCCTCCTCCCCCAGCTTTTACCATCTGATTTCACAACTGGTTTGGTTCTTCAGTTTGATCATGGTGTAGTGCAATGGGCAGCTGTGCTGGCGTCACTGTGATGGAAACAAGGGGACTGGGAAGGTGTGTGTGGGAAGGGCTGTGCCTGCTTTATTGGCATGGCTGCATAATGTGGAATGACAGTTGAAAGTTTTTCAAACTTTTCTAGAGTTCTCTTCTTAAGAGCAGCTTACTTGAAGTTGTAAAGCTTAAGACTCTACCAACTTCTCTGCATATGCTGTAGGTGAAATGTGATTTTTTTTTTTTGTTCCCAGTGTAAGTTGCTAACTGTTGAACTTCAGTAATAATGAGCATAAGGCTCTTTGTGGTGGAGCCTTCCTGTTCTCAGGAAATTAATTTTATATTGTTTAGAAAAATGAAGACTCAGTGTTCATAAACTGAAAAAGTAATGTTGCATATAGTAAAATTATTTTCAGATATACCAGTTTTTTTACAAACTAGATGTATCTAAATGCGTACACTAATTCTGGGATTGGGCATCTGGCAAAAAATGGGAAATGTGGGAAGTACAATAATGAAGGTATTATCCTTTACAGCAGAAGTGCTGCATATGCTGCTTTTACTGGTTTTGTGTATATTTTTCTTACTTGTCCGCTACAGGAGAGGAGTCAAAGGCAGGTTTTGACTCAGTCTTCAAATCGGTTGTCTGTCATTGCTACTATGTCTTTTTTGCTTTTATGATACTCTGGAGAGCCATCTGTAATCAAGTGCTAAAAGATCTCGATCAGTTATATCCTTGTGTAAGAAAAAAAAGAGGCATTTTTTCAGATAAGTACTGGTCTAGTATTTGGCATGGACATCCCGAGTTCCTGTTCATACAGTTCTGTAAGAACTAGAATTAGACATCAGCTTTCCCTCTGCTGAGGATTTCTGTGCAGCACAACCTGATGGTTCCTAGTGTGGAGTCAAAGGTGAGAAGACTTCCCATCCTTGATTGATTTCATAGGAGATCTGCATTCCTAGAGTGATCCAAGACCTCTTTATTTGTTTCTGCTCATCTCTGGTTAATCAGAATGTGGAGAGGCATTTAATGTAACCCAAATCTAAACCTTTGAAATGAGGAAAAATAGCGAATGTGTGCACTACATCTGATAGCAAAACTGGTCTGTCTGTAGGCAGTCCTAATTTCCGGCTAGGGAAGTCTACATCTCATGACTATATTTCACAATAAAATAAAATAATCATATGGCTGAGTGTTATTTTTTGCATTATTAATACATAATGTCCAGATTTGCAGACGTGTTTGGAAAACCTGCTTGGTTTCTAGGAAGCAGCGCCTACCTCTCTTGTCTGGAGCATATGTCTGCAAATAGGGCTGTCAAATGTTCAGCATACAAGAGAGGCAGGTTTACATCTCAAAGGCACAAGGAGATGCTCATATTGGCATTATAGAGATAGTCCATCCAGAGAATAATGTTAAAGGTGTAGGTGTTGGTGGGGTGTATCATAATACTCCGTGCATTTCTGAAGATGTAAGTTAGCTGAGACAAGCACACTGGAATGACCTGCAACATCAGCAGGTAATCAAACTTACATATGTTAAGCTAATGACTTTGGTCTTGCTGTGTCATTAATTAACTATTCCATCAAAACTTTCCTGTTCTTCAATTCTAGTTGATATATTTTTCTAAGTAATCTACGTTACCATCTTCTAGGACCTTGACAAATTGTAGACATGTGTTAATATTGACTGTCTCAGGGTACCCCTAGAGAAGAAAAGGAAATATTTTCTTTCTTAATTTACACATTTTTAATAGCCACACCTTAAAAATGGTGACCTGACGTTCTGGTAACCTAACACATGGAAAAACTGGATAACCAGAATTGGGAAGATCTTAGTAACTTACCTGAACAAAAAAAGTACCTCTTTCTCAGAGAGTGTTCTCAGTATTTATGAAACTACACCTGAGCTACTGTTGGTGCATCAGTATATTTACCTCTGTTTACATGCAACTTAATTTCAGTCTTTTTGATGTCCTTATTTATAGTAGATCTCAGAATTAAATTGTCCCTGATCAAAAACTTTTGTAACACAATTTAACATTGTATTTGATAAGACTTAAGAAACAACTTGGTGTTTGTGTTTTATCAAGGCATATCTTGATATATCTTTATATAGTACTCTGGGTTATTTAGTGTCCTTTGGACTGCAAATAACCGTACAGCTTGTGTGAGTCATTTCAATATCCTGATTTTTTTGTAGATTGATAACTTCAGCAACAATTACTTCCATATACACAGGTTACATTCTGAAGTACAACGTGACATCTGGATGTGTTATTTACCACGTGCATATAGAAATAGCATTTTTCTGGCATGAAATCATCACTACACAGCTGGCCATGATAGATACAGGAATGTGCAGTGGAAATGGTGTCCTGTTGTTAAAATAGTTGAGAAAAGAATTACTGGAATTCAGAATGTTTTTGAGAATTGCTGTATCTGTGAATTAGCGTGATTCTGGTGGTTTCTGGTTTACTTTCTTTGGAAAGACACATAAAGAGTACTTTGCTTAAAAAAGAAAGTCCCTGGCAACATTACTTGCTGTTTCTATATGAGATGACGAAAAGGATAATCTGGGTTTATGTGATGTTACCTTTGACAAGAAATTTTAAGATTTTATTCCAAGTACTATTAATTTTCTAAAACTATATGGTGTGGTAGGTTGTAGAATTGGCATAACGAAGTAGTGAGTAGCTGGTAACAATTTTGAAATAAAAGACTGTGCTAATTGATAGTTCTCATGAGATGTGGTAGCAAGGCAATAGTTCACTTAAACACCACCTGCTCTTTTTTAGTACATTTTGATGCTCATCTCCTAAAGTAAACAGTAGCTTTGTTACTCTTTGATCTGTCATACATTTCTTTGGACAGTAATTTACATATGTAACAGGTTTACTTCTAGGGACTTTATATTGTTTCTATATTTATTTTGATTTATACCTAATAGAGGAAGTTGATCCTATGGTTTAGACACTCTGTCAATGTCATTTTGACACATTCCTCTGAACTATGGGGTAGAAATACAACCAAGAAGAGATGATCGTAACTTAGGATCCTGATAGTACCTTGATATTGCAATAAATGCCATATGTTTGCAGTAGTCCAAGTTAGTGTACGTGTTTGTAACATTCAGCAGAGATGGACTTCTTCAGGTCTGGGACTGAGAGAATATTTTGAGATTACAGTCTTTCATAAAGGTTCTAGAGTACTTTGCAGCCATCTTCTGCCCAAGAATGTCTCAACGGTAGGGCTCGTGTTGTAGAACAGATTTTAATCTCAGGGTGAGTAGCAAGGTCATGTCTGAAGTGAAGGCTTAAGCGTCTTGGCCTGAGGTAAATCAAAGTTGCGTGTGGTATAAGGTGATCACAGGCATATTAAAATCCTCAAGGTTTGACTTTGTTTACTTATTTTGAAATGTCTATGGCTGAATGTTGCTACAGTGTACTTAATACTTGAATAAGTACTTTTTCTTATGTCCATGTTCTGAAATTTTTTGTACAGTTTGATTCTTTCAGAACTTTCTAGATACCATTGTTTGCTGATGATGCCTATGTTCAAAACTATATTGCATTAATGGCATGTCAGTGTTAACTCTCAGTAATTTTGGTATAAGCTTCACTGCCTCAGATGTTTTAATATTCCTATCTGCTAGTTGTTTCAGAAGAACTTGGTGCTTGTAGCTGTCTGTTGTAGGTTGTTACATGCTACAGTAGCACAGGCGTTACTGTGACTTTCAAGTAATGTTACTTTAACTCAGGGTTATGCCCCAAACCAAGTCTGCTTGGAGAAATCTCTTCCTGTGATACTGGTCCCAGTGGTGTTTTCCTTAGACGCCTGTGGTATCTGTGGTTTGGGGCAAAGTAAGTGTCTCTTACCACGTGAAACATGGAAAGGCTGCTGACTTTCTGTTGTCAGTAATAATTAAACTGTATAACATACATCCAGAACCTTATCTACTGTCTGTAATTTTGCTTCTTTCAGAGGTAGCACATTGTCTTCTTGCAGTACTTAGAGTGCTTTTCCAAATAACTTTCTTAGCTATGTAATTTACCTTTTAAATTAGAAAAGGGGCATAATTTTTACTCTGGTAAGTTTTGTGGTCAGGTTTTTTGTGTAATTTTTTAAAATTGGGTTGTATTAGATATCTACAGTAAAGGCGCACTGACTATGCCCAAGTTGGTCCAGCTAAACAGGTGTTTTCCTCAGTTTGCTTCTTTGGCTTGCTGATGTTGTATGGATGTGTCAGGCACTGTTAATAGAGCAGAATGAACACTGCCGTTCTTTCAGCTGTGGAACAACTTTCTGAGACCAGGGAACAAAATGCCAAGTGAGCTTCCCATGCTAGTGGTCTATCTTTAAGGCACTCTGTTTCAAGATTGAATTGACTGACTTTATCAATGGATTATAAAAGGAAAGAAATTTAGCAAAATGGAAAATCAGAAAAAAATGATTTTCCATATTCATCTGAAACTCAAGAAATTAAAACAAAGTTGAAAATAGTTTTTACACTGAAAACACTGTGCAGTTGTAAGGTAGAGCTTTTGCCTTAGGAAAGCTTACATTCTGTGCAAGATGAATCAGATGAGAGTTGAAGGCGGTACAGTGAAATAGAATTGTTATTCTTTTCCCTCAGGTAAGTATTGGATAACTTGTTATTGCTATACAGACAGGCACTCCCTGTTTATACTCTCTCCCTCATCTCCCCTTTGATTTTCTACTTGGCAAATTTCTTCAAGCTATTTTGTTGAAACATACTGTGGGCAAAATGTAAATACGGGAAAGTGAATCTCACTGTGTGACATTGCAGTAAGAAAGGGGCTCATTATCTGTGGGGCAGCATAGAAGAAGAACTAACTGTAGTGATGACTCTGTGTCTATTTGTTAGTGGAATGATAATCTGTCTGGTGTGAGTATTATGGGGCAGCTCAGTTGTGCCTACTTGCCCAGCCAAATTGCAAAGTACTTGATGCTGGACTCCTAACCTTTACCAGACTTCAGCATTTCCACTGGGGCTACTGAGTTGGTTTATACGACTGAAAAGTGTTTATGATGTCCTAAATTGAAATAAGCCTTTTTGCTCAAAAGTAGGAAGTAGGAATATCATGAGTGCATTACTCTGTAATGGCCTATTAAAGCTTTCCATTTTATGGAGGGAAAATTAAATAAAGTGAAGTTTCAGTTACACATTGCTTGTACATAATAACCTAATCTGGATATGACATCTTGTGTGGGATAAATGATGCACAGTTATGTTTTGCTATAAAAACATGGGTTGAGAAGGTGAAAATAGGATTTCGTTTCTGGATTGTTAATCTCTTCATTAGCTTCTGGAAGGAAAGCAAAAATGTTTGCATTTATGCACAGCTATCTAATTAAAAAATGTATTTCAGAGTGGAGTTCGAGAGAATTAAATGTAGAGAATATAGAAGAATGTGTCGAATAGCAGGTTAGCAGATACTTTATGTCTAATGCAGTTATAAAATGGATTTTTTTCTTTCTGTTGGCTTCAGGAAGT
>VYZT01054197.1:5460-27506 GCA_013400735.1 Pomatostomus ruficeps
AGAACACAATATCTGGTATTTTATGTGGTCTAATTGCAAGTAAGATCATACTCAAGAAATGAAAGCCTATGTTCAAGCTGAGGCAACCGATAACCTTCAAGACCACTATATCTTACTGAGGGATTAGGGGAGAAAAAACTTCAAAGTGAACTTTTAAATCAAATATTTTGAGCTAGAGCTATGAAAAGGGAATTCAGCTCATTCTAAACACCATCTGTTTGCTGAGTGTACTTGCATATTTTCAATTGCTTTATTCCACAAACTGCTATTTACTACCCCAAAATGTCTCTTGGTGTGAAGATTACATCACATAATAAGCTGCTTTTCCATTTTGGGGCTACTGTTGGTAGGCAGTGCAGTGGTATTAGGATTACCAAACTTCTCCAGAATCTGAACAAGGCAAACAAAACAATTAGTGAAACTTTAAAAAACAGTAAAAATTATGCTCTCTACTATAAGAATATTAAAAGAGAAATTGCAATAATAATAATAATTTAGACATTATTTCACTCGTCATGTGTACTTCCAGCTTCATATTTTCCCACATAGCTACACTTTCTGTTTTTTGATAATTACAAAGAACTGACACAGCATGTGTTCTGGTATGAATGCCAACATTAAAAGTTTCCTACCCCAAACAGTACTTTCTGTTTACTTCCTAACTTTCCCCTTTTTCTCTTCCCTTTTAAGATTTTACTATTGATACAAACAGAGATGTTATAAAAAGATTACACATAGAGGCAATACTTAAAGCTTTGAACAGTAATCTGAGTTGAATTGTACTGTTGAAAGCAGGGATTCATCTGCTTTCTATAAAATATAGCATGCACAGTGTGCACCCATAAATTATAGCATTTAAGGATGTCCTCCTAAATGTCTGTCTGTGCCAGCACAATTGTCTGAGCAGCAGAGAACCCCAGACAGCCACGGAGCTGCTTCCACAGTAGAGCTAAAAATTATACCCTGCCTTAGCCCACTTCCACATGGATACTCTTCCCATTTCTGGCGCAGCAGCCACAACACAGGAACATTTTGCAGACGATATGGTATTTCTCTCTCCCTGCCAGATCAAGTTGGAACATTTATATTCCCCAAGGTTGTGGATAAAGGAGAAGGTCCTACAGACAGTAGGTTGCCTGTGAACCATGGGCCAAGATTATCTAAGATCTACATTTTGAGACACTTAGTCAGAAAAACAATCCCTTATCCTTTCAGGAAGCCTGTTTTGAAGCCAGCTGAGGTAAGTAACTGTTACTGACGGACATCCTCATGTTCTTTTCAAGAATCTACTTGTTGCTGAATTAACCATATCTATTTGATTCAAAAAGGATAGTTGTGATAAATGAAATGTTTCCTGTGTGAAACTCTTTTCACAGTGAAAGCACTTGCACAGTCAGAAATGATGGAAAGCTTCCTGTCCTCAGGAAGCAAATATATATACGTATATCATTGCAAACATGTAATGTGGTAATTTTACTGCATATAGAACATAACTACTGATGTGTAGTGTAGTCAGTTCAAACATACTGAAAATGAATGATGATGAGGCCAGCAGATAAGAAAATGTCTTTATGATGCTATATAATCAGCTTGATAAAGTTACATTAACACATCAGTGCTGTTTTGGGCTCAGTGCTATTAGCAGATAAAGCACTTAAAAATTATCCTGACATTTATCTTCTCCAGTTACATTAACCCATTCCCTGCTCCATTAGAAGTTAATGTAGGAACTTAAATTTCTTTTTTTGCATCATTACACAAAAGGTTGTCTGGGAGGAGGGTTGCGTAAGTACTATTTTTGGCCCCTTTGCTTGACATTTTTTCTTTAATTAAATTCTTTGATTTATTTATGTTGTACTGGCATCTGTTGGTCATTAGGTCCAATACAGTGAGGACAGGGAAGGTCAACTAATCCAACATTTCCTGATTCTGCAATGGATCAGCAAAGATATTAAGCATTTCAGTGACACCATCCCACTGCCCTCCTCAAAACAAGCCCTCACTCAACACACGGCAGCTTGACCTTAAACAATTCCCAGAATCCTCATGGAAATGTATATCCATAAAGCTACTCTTAGATTGGCTAGACTATATCTTGGAGTCCTGGGAGAATCTAAGGTTGTGTAGCTTGTCTGTTTCAATACTTGGGGATGCAGCGGAAATATGCTGCTTTTTGGTTATCCTGTCTGTTTTGACTTTCCTCTCCTGATTTTTTGAGTGGGCCAGAGTTTTTCAGCTTTTTCACTGCTGACCAAAAAGTTCTGCACCAAATTGTTCAACCCTCACAGTTAGCCACTTCTTACCAGAGCACAATCTGTGGCACTCTTGGTCTGAGGGATAGGATTTCTCAGCCTTCAGCTTGGCAACTGTTCCCTCTGAATTGAAGTCATTTACTTTCAGAGGAAACGGGCACAGAGTCAGACTAATGTTGAGAGCTCTAGAAAAATCTCAATCTCGGTGTCACCTCTCTTTCATTAGTCTTTGAGTCAGATCCTCACCTTGAGTGTACTGGAATAGCTTCATTGATTTAAAGGGAGCTGCACTGATTTACACAGCGAGGACCTGTCTGCCTCTATTTACAGAGCAGTTCCTCGACCCTTTAGTGGATGTAGGAGCCTTATAAGGAGGGTTTAGAGATCAGTTGTCCAACCAAAATATAATTGCTTCAAAGTAATGAAACGTTGTCTTAAGGCATCAGGAATCTGCTGAGTCCAGCTCTGACGCTGATCTGCACATCGTGCATCCCTCTGAGCATCTCCATGTATCCTGCACATGACAGAGATCCCAGGCTGGCTTCCAGTGACTGAAGCCAGTTCTAAACACCTCTGTAGCCACATCAGGGTAGCAATCACAGTAGGGCTTGTAGGTATGCTGAAACAGCTGCCTTCCCTCAGAATGAGGCAGCCCAGGTAGGCAGGCTGTGACACTGGGCTATGCAACACAGGCTATCCTTGAAACTCAGCATTCAGAACTGGCCCTCTGTGTTTTTTACCACTTTTAGGCGGAAAAGCAGCTGCTTACCTTCACTATCAATGTAGCCTCACACATGCACTTATTATCATTTGCACCATAACAGTGTTGCTGTTGAACATGTAAAAGACAGCAACTGGAAAAAACTTTGCACTAAACCCTCCTTCATAAAAAAACCCCAAAAAACCCCCAAAACAAAAACCACACCCCAAAAGAAGAGCATTGCAACCATTCTCCAGAACTCTGGTATTTAAAGCTAGCCTGGAAAACAGGGGAACTTCTCAGCACCTCCTTCCCTTTTTTACTGAGGAGGCATTGAAACAAAAGAAAACTGAAAGGCTAATCCATATTTGTGCTCAGCTACTATGCTCTTCAAAAAGCACCCAGCACCCACTGATAAAAAACATTGTGGGTTGGAGATCAATGCAAGAAAGGGACTGAAACTGGCACTAGGAAAAACAACCTTTGTGGATTTAATGAAAAGAGATTTGCTCAAGTTTTTGAAAAAAGTTTGCGCAGAACAAGAAATTCAGGTGGGATCTCTTGAGAACGAAAGCTAACATCCTTTTCGGTAGGACATCCTTCCTGTCTCTGTATAGCTAGAGGGAAATGTCTGAGAAAACAGCACATTTTGCACTGCTCTCTAAAATGATTCTGTGTTCTTGTCAGCTGGTATATCTTTCTTCATGAAAATCAGTCTCTCATCATCTAACTAGCCCTGCAGCTCTCTCTGCATAGATTGTCATAACTGAGCCTTGACTGTTTTGCCTTTGAAGATAAGACAGTGTGTTCTTATTTCACTATCTGTCTAAACTTCCTAATGTGCCAAGCCAAGGGCTGGTCTACATTTCCTTCTCCTCTTTCCTCCACTTTGTTATTATTTCTTTTACCTGAAAATGTCTGAAGACTGATATAAAACCCAGAGAAGACCATGGAATGACCCATTGACTTGACTAGAAACTGGATCTAATATATAACAACAGACAATTTCAGAAGCAATTTAATTCAACTTAATTTGGCAAAAATTTAATTTAACCTAATTTAGATTACCTTAGCATCAGAACTAGAGGTACTGCAAGCCAGCACATTCCATGCAGCAATATAGAATGGTTCAGAGGCTTCACCCCCTCCCACAAAGTGAGCATCATTGAGTTAACAGTGACACTGGGAGCAAAGTACTCATGTCAAAATAGCACTGCCCTCAGCCTAATGATTCCCCCAAGAGGCAAGGCTCGTTAGCTTGTGCACCATGCCATAGTAATGTGCCATTATCTGGGATACTTTCATGCCTTCGAACCAGTTTATAGAAGCAGAAATGCCCTGGGGAGCTAACAGATATGAGTCGTTTCCCCCATTCCTATTAGAAATCAGGGTATCAGTCAACCCCTTTGTTAACCTCTGATGAAAAGGTGTGGGACCCACTGCAGAGCTGGTCAGCTGTCTCTGGTCATTAAGGCAGAAAAGCAGCCAAACACTCTTGTAATAAAACCACTTCTGTCCAAAAGCCTGATATACTTTTCTACACCAAGGCAGCATCTTCTGGTGTACACAAATTGCCCCTTCTCTACCCAAGAAGTTCATAAATTTGGATATAGATGATTTTGGGATATCATTCATATGTATGCATCTGTATTTGTGTATATATGTATGGAAATAAATGAGTTCATATGAAATAAATGGAAGCAATTACAAACTAGCCATGTTTTGAGGAAAAGCTTTTAAAAATTTAACCATTTTTCTTGAGGTTTCCCCTGTTATTTTCAATTAAATAGCTACATTTCATAATGAAATAGTGAAATATCTTGGCATTTGAAAGTTTAAAGTTATCCACCTAGTTAATTTCACAGACATAACATATATTAAATAAATACAAGACTGCCCTGTGGTACATAAGCAGTCTACATTCCATATACGTGTATTCTTTCCAGATTAGAGGTCCTCCTTTTCTTACCATATAGACAGCCATTAATCTTCTACTAGGACTATTATTTATCATTTTATGGGAATTTATTTCACAATTTTGCTGACAGTTGTGACTGATGGAGAAAAAAAGTGCAGAAGAATTCCAGAAATCTCTTCAAAATCAGCCTAATTCACTCTCTCAAAAAACATTTAAAAATTCATCAGTTGTCTCTCCTGTCCAGATTCTAGGATGAAGCTCCCTTACTTGTAAAACTCAACTTATGGAATTTGTCAACATTTGCTTACAGGCTCTGCTGCTGGTTGCACAGCTGATCCAATTCAGACACATCTTCATTCCTTTAGTTGGTTGGCCTTGTTCCTTTCAAGGATGACTAGATCTTATCTCAGCAGCCCCAGTTCTGCCTTTCGAGTGACAACTTCTGAAGTTTCAGACTTCAGTGAACTGCAGAATTCAGTTTAGAAAGCATCTAGTTTCCACTCCAGTCACTAGGTGCCCTCGACATCTTTATCCATGTCTCTCTTGGGTATCTCCTCAGTTTCCAGACAACCTCTGACTTTATCTTGTTTTGCAGGTTTCAGCAATTCACTGACAGTTCACTTGTTTTGTCATTAAGTTCCAGTGCAAGATGCCTTTTCTGTTACATATGTACAAAAAGCTCTATTTTTAAAATCTCTTTCAAGTTTAACTTCTCTTATTGTACAAATCCTCATCTTTCTCAGCCAAAGCATTTACCAAGTTTCCCTGTTCTGCTCTTCCAAGGGAAAAAAGGGAACTACAAAGAATAGCTGGATAGCTTTTTTCCCCTCTGCAAAAATTCTACCCCATTCAGATATGTTTCTTCTTTCAAATTTCCCATTTTTTCCTACTATTCATATTGTTACTAATGTAGGGAAACTATGGGACTAAATAACAACTCTGAATTCTGCTTTCTTTCTGGTCTCCCCAAGCATATAAACTTCTCATTTTTGTTTGGCTTTAATTATTCTTCATATATATCAATTGCTTATTTTCTCAAAAGTTTAGGTGGGCTCTTAAACAGTCACTTTTTATCAAGCAGGAATTCTGTTCAGGGGTCAGATCTTGTATTTTCTTCCTTTGCAAATATTAATCATAGAACAGTAGACATTTGAAAATTAAGAATGTTTGTTTAGCAACAGTTAGGTTTTAGAGGTATTTAAAAAATTCATAAGCTCATATATATATATATATATATATATGTATATATAAAACTCAATCTTATATAATGCCACACTTTACTAATGCCAAGTTACAGCTTTGGCAAAAGAGATCTGATGGTTCTTCTTTGTGTCTTTTAAGGTGCTGCAGCTGTCAGCTTCTCATTCAAACCTGTTCCCACAAATATTTTCATCTTCAGCCTGTAACTGGTAGTAATTAACATCACCCTGTTCCTTATTTGCCTTTAAGACAGAAACTCTGGAGAGAAAGAGGGTTTGAATTAAGATGCTAGGATGTGAACTGGAAGGACTGAAATGCAGGCACATGTTCTCTTCTGGGAAGTCTTCCAGAGACACAAAAATATCTGGCAGGGTAATGGGTTACACAGCTGAAAAACCACAGTAAGATTCAATAGAGACCTCATCTGCAAGAGCTCGGACTGGCCTTCCTTGCAAACTAGAGAGCAGTAATGCAGGCTTTCCCCAGAGTGCCAAGGTGCTTTTAGCCCTTATGCACAGGCATTCCTCAAGGATGGCTTTTTATTCATTTTTGCTTTCTTGTTTGCAAGAGTTTTCTTTATCTGCTTGTTTACACAGGATAATATATCAGTCTCAAAAGCCAGCTCAGAGCAAGATGATGTGACAGAGTACAGAGATACTAACCGAGCTATTTAATCCTGTTTGTTAGCAAAGCTAGTAAGTATGGGTGGAACAATGTTCTGAGGTATATTCTTTGCACTTAATCCTGTAGCTTCTGAGAAAGGGGTTAAAGAGGAAGATAGCCATCAGCCAGATTAAAAAGCAGCTGGGGAATTACACTGACTTTTGATTCAAAGAAGAACTCAGCCTGAAAAGCAATAAATGGGAAACATGATGATCTGTAACATGGAGCAAAGATGCTGGAGTGGAAACAGAGAGCCAGACAAGACCTGGTCTGGCACAGACAGAAGCTGTCAGCCAGCATGGCCACCTCTGCCCAGGCCTTATGGAGCAGCCTCCCCATCCATCCCACACGGTGAGCAGCCAGCCACTGGACTGACAGTGCTAGGTGCAATGTGTAGAAACCCACACGTCAGGGGCACAGATTGACTGGCAGGGAGTTTCCAGAGCAGGGGGATTGGCAGGCTGCAGAAAGCAGCATCCCCAGCATGAGGTGTGTGTGAGGAGAGGAACCTGCGCTCTCAGAGGAGTGTCCTCACAGCCCACTGGCACTGGGTGGGGATGGGCTGGCTGGGAGAATGTGTATAACTGTGCAGGGTGAGGGCAAAATTAGTTTAGGATTTTTTTAGGATTCATTCAGGAGGATGGTTAGACATTTATAGGTGTTTATTTTCATTTTGGAAGCATGTTATTGTGGTTTATTTTTTGTATCGTCTATGCTATCCTGTGTGTAAAATTCAGTGACTGGCAGTTAATTACATGTCATTAATAAAACAACAAGTTACTTCAACCATGATCCATGATTTGATTTAAATTTTGTGAACCACATAGGTCTTTTTTTTTTTTTTTTTTTGTCCCTAAGACATGTCTGAGCTTTAAAAATAAACAATATTGATTGTATTTTGAGATACAGTCAAGATATTTTTGTATCATTGAGAGCAAGGGCTGGATGAGGTCCCAGAAGAGGTTGCTTCTGTTAAACATCCCCTTTCTATCTGCTTGATGTCAGACAGGTCTCAGAGGTAATCCTTCCTGCAGAGGGTTTGGTCACATCCTTCTTTACTGTACCTGATAACAGTCACACACTGGCCTGCTCTGACTGTTTCACACCTTTTTGCTGGAAACCATTTCTGACAGAAGAGACCAGAGGTTTTCCTTCAGAAATCCACTGCTGAGGCCAAACACAGAAGACAGGGACAGGTAAAGGAGAGACTGGCTTTTTATCACAATAAGAAATTTTCCTTGTGTGTTAATGCATAAGTGAAAAGAGGAAAGTAAAACCAGTAGGGAAATTACAAAGGAAAACAGGAAGAAGATGTAAAAGAAAGATTATAAAAATGCAGAGGAATGGCCTAAGTCAGGGAATGTAGGAGGGACACACAGGAACACAGCCCTGAGAGTCTTTGATGGAGTTGAACAGAAATTCAGAGAGCTGGAAAAAGAAAAAACTCTGCTGAAGGACAGAGAGGAAAGAAGAAAAATAGAAGGAATGACACAACAGAAGGAAGAAAGAAAAAAGGTGACTAAAGAAAATGGGAAAAAGAGACCAAGAAAAAAGAGAGAAAGCAGGAGAAGCAGTGCAATACATGTTCTCCAAAACATCCATTAAAGTAATGGGTAGAGGATTTCATTTTATTCCCTTGTCTGTGTGGCACATTACTTTAAAATGTCAGCCCGTGTTTCTGTACAGTGCATACACTTTTTTTAGATGTCTATATATCATATTTTTATTTATTCCATTTCAACATTTTAATAAATTAATGAATTCTTCATTCAAGAAATGCTGGAGGGAAATTAAACACACTATTTATGCAGCAAAAGAAAACAAACAAGCAAAAATCCTACAAATGTGTTGTTCAAATTTTCTGCTAATCACACCAAGTAATTCTATTTCAAAGTATCTGTTTTGCAGAACATTAAAGGATCTTGATTTTTAAAGAATGCCTCCCACATATTCTCTAAAATTCAGGCCACTCTGAAGTATCCTGCTAGCATCCAAAAGCTGAGGCATGCAAAGTTAAGAATCGCACCTGGAAACCCCAAACCACATTTTTGTCACCCTTTATATCCTCCTCCCTGCCCACACACACTCCCTGCTGGACTTGAACACCGAGAGGTCTCCATGCTCAAGACAAAGTCCATCTCAGGAGTGGTGTCAGCTTCCCCCTCTGATACGCTTGTTGGAAATTATTAATCTAATGAATGTCTTCTAGTAGTATCAAATGTGGACAGACAGCTATGGATGACTGAAGTTTAATTATGTTTCTAAAGATGTAAATGAACCCAGATGCTTAGGGAATGGGAATGTGTTTTAATAAGTACTAACACAGGTAAAATAAATAAACCTGTTATTTGGTTGGATGGGAGATGGAGCAAACTTATATTAATTATCCCTTTCTTTTCATTATAATTGAAGGGCAGCTCAACTAAAAACCCCACTCAAGCAAGACTTTTTAAGTAGAAAAAAGCTGTTTCCATAAGGTCACTAGCTACACATTTTTGATGTCCCTTGCTAGAGAAACAAAATTCTAGTTAAACTGAAGGAGAAAATAAATATAACCATTTCTTAAAAACTACATGAAACCAAGACCTCCTGCCACAGACATGCACAGCACTAACCTGCTTCCAAAGTTGGTACTAATCTTGGAAAAGCATGCCCTCTTTCTTCCTATTAGTAAAATACCAGTGAACA
Source organism: Pomatostomus ruficeps (assembly GCA_013400735.1). Taxonomy (NCBI): domain Eukaryota; kingdom Metazoa; phylum Chordata; class Aves; order Passeriformes; family Timaliidae; genus Pomatostomus; species Pomatostomus ruficeps. Next base: position 14,882 of record VYZT01054197.1, read on the forward strand.
TTCATGAATTTACTATTTACAGTTTTAAAACTATAGAAAGAAAGTGCCAGGGTCTCAAGATATGTATGTGTGGTCATATATACTCAAGTTCTAATTTTGCTAGCCTCTGAACAACTCCCCTAACAAACAGCTGTTTTCTCCACACTTGGAATTTTAATCTCTTTATGTTTCTTAGTGTAACCTGTTTTATTTTATTTTTAAGTTTTAGAATCAAATTTACAGGCTGTGATGATCTTCTGGTAGCACTACTACTAACAGAATTTTGCATTACTATAATCAGTCAAAATTATTTTCCTCTTTTCTGACATGATTCTCTGCAAAGGGAGAAAAACACCAGTCCTGAGGCTGTAATGTCAAGGAAACAGTATTTTCTTAGAACAACATGGTTGAGTACCTTCTTGGTTTCCTGATCTCCAGAATGCTCTTCAATCCAGCTGACATGGATTCACACAGGTTTCATTACATAGAGATTTTTCCCATCTAGAATAACAATTAGTTTACATTAATGGCAAAAATGTATCTTGCTGATGGCATTGGTTACCATCCCATCAGATAAGCACATATTTCAGACTTAATACCCATAAAATGGGTCATTTTCTTCATTTTTTTTTTTTTTCTCTGTAAGAGTTTCTATGTGGTAGTGATAAGTATTGCTATTTCTCTTCCAAGGTTATGGACTTGTGACTCCAAGAAATACTCCCATTTGTTTCAGCTATTAAAATATAAGTGCTTAATTTCCTTCTAGAGATTCTCCAACTTTCTGATAAGTCATGCCTGTCTTTCCGTCCCTCACTTGACTGATACACCCTTAAAGCTGCAGTTCTCTCCCAAAAGACAATGAGTTGCTAGAAGGAAATGTGTGACGTTACAAAAGAGAAATATGTCTAAATGGACGTGTGTCATGTTCCTTACATGCTGCTCTGGTCTTTCCTAATCCACTTTGCAAAAACATCCCACTGCTGAGTTTCTGCACAGCTTCTCTGGCACACAGTGTCTTTTTACAGCATCCTAAAGGATATGATGGTAATTCTTTTTCTGCAGTTTTTACCACTTTTGTCTCTGCCTTTCTGTTCATCAGAGTTATTACAATGCTCTGCATTTGAAAATCCAAACCTTGAGCAAGACAAAAGCCATCCAATTGTCTTTTACTGATCTGAGGTGGGGTGGTGGTGTCTATTGCAACCCTGACCACTGGATTGATGTCCCCAGATCTGTTTATAAGTCAGAGCTTTGATAACTTTAAGTTTAAGATTCAGATTGGCTCGTTTTTTAGGCTTCACTTTTGATTTGCTTCTCCGTGTAGTTTGCAGTTAATTGTCTTACAACACAAGCACCTCAGAATTTGCTACTATACCACTAAAGACACTGCAACTCTGAAAACAGAGCCTTAATATTCCATACTGACAGGGATGCTTACTGTCACTGGTTTTTTTGTTGGGTTTTTTTTGTTTTCTTTTTTTTTGGATCACAGACAGAACAGCTGCCTTTGACAATGGAAGTTGTTATGCTCATTTTTGTCTAATTTAAGAAACATTCAGTCCCATTCCAATAGCTCTATCAGATGTGTCTCTGTCTGTGCAGACGACTCTGTCTGCAGTGAGTGCCATGGCGTTGGGCTTCATTCCAAATAATTCATTCCCAAATGCTTTCCACTCCCAAAACAAGGTACAAGATCAAGCAAGAACTACCTGACTCCTTTACAGCTATTGCAACTGAAGGTGCAATATGCAAGTAAAGAAACACGTGCATGACTCAGAGTCCTGCCACCCTTATGATTCAGTAGGTCAAATATTTTCACTGCTATCACAGAGAAAGTCAGAGAGGATAGGGAATTTCTTTTATCAAACATACCCAGTCTCTGATGATGCTTTTTTCTGAATCTTCAAGACTAAGCAAGCCATATGTTTTCTGTTGTAGGAGTCTCTTTTTGCCATAATTATTCACTAGTTTAAAATGCAGTTCAGTAGGCAGTAGGCACATTGTTCCACTTATTAAGTGTGACCTTTAGAAGCACATCACCATGGGGTGGGTTGACCTTGGCTGGACAGCAGATGCCCACTAAAGCTGCTCTATTCACTCCCCTCATCAGTTGCACAGGGAGAGAAAATATAAAAAAAGCCTTATGGGTTTAGGTAAGGCCGTGGAGAGATCACTCAGCAAAACACAGACAAAATAGACCCAACTTGGGGAAATAAACTTATTACCAATCGAGTCCAAACAGAATAATGAGAAATCAAGCCAAATATTAAAATATCTTCCCCACACCTCTCTTTTCTTCCTATGTTTAACTTCACTTGTGCTATTGTTTTTTTTTCTTTTCCCCCACAGTGGCACAGAAAATGGGGACTGTGGTCAGCTCATCACGTTATCTCTGCTAACCTTTCATCCTCAGCAGGAGGACTCCTCACATTCTTCCCCTGCTCCAGTGTGGGGCCTCTTTCACAGGAGACAGTTCTCCATGAAATTCTCTAACACAAGTTCTTCCTGCAGGCTGCAGTTCTTCACAGACTGCTCCACTGTGGGTCTCTTCCATGGGATGCAGTCCCTCAGGAACAGACTACTGCAGCAAAAATCCCCCACAGGCTCACAAGTCCTGCCAGCAAACCTGCTCTGGTGTGGGCTCCTCTGTCAATGAGGCCACGGGTCCTGCCAAAGGCCTGCTCCAGGATGAGTTTCACACGGGGTCACAGCCTCCTTCGGGCATCCAGCTGCTCCCAGCGTGGGGTCCTCCATGGGCTGCAGGGGCACAGCTGCTTCACCGTGATCGGCGCCACGGGCTGCACAGGAATCTCTGCTCCAGCCACTGCAGCACTTCCTCCCCTTCCTTCTCCCTTGCCCTTGGTGTCTGCAAAGCTATTTCTGTCACATATTCTCACTCCTCTCTCCTGCTGAAGTTGTCTTTTCTTTCCCCCTTGCTTCTTAAATACATTATCTCAAAGATGTCACCACCCTTGCTCATGGGCTCAGCCTTGGCCAGCGGCAGAGCAATCTTGGAGCCAGCTGATATTGGCTCCATCAGATACAGGGGACAGTTCTGGCAGCTTCTTCCAGAAGCCACCCCTATGTCTCCCCCCGGTACCAAAACCTTGCCACAAAAACCCATTACACAGTAACATTGGTAAATAACATTGTAACAAATAATATTTTGTTTTTAGCAGAATGCTTACAAGAAAATTGTAGCACGTACCAATATTAAAACCAGAGAAAATAATCTAATTTTGACAGCAAACCAGCAAAAGATATAGCTGAATGCCCCACAAATGGAAATGGGATGTTGTATAGCACAGTAGCAGTACTGGATTTTTCCTTTTCTTACTATGAAAAAGTAGCAGTTAATTTAGCATTAACCTAAAAGAAAATAGAATTCCTATAAGCTACTCTCAGATAATACCTTCTAGCAAACCAGTGAATTAGAGGACTTTTGCTCCTCTCTTTTTTTTTTCACAGAAATAATCTGGGAACCAGACTTAGTCCTTCAAGTACACTACAAGAATCACCCTGTAACACAGAGTACTGCAAGGAAACTGTGTTCATAAAGAATATTGTTCACTTCCCAGGCACATGCACCTTACAACAGTTGCTGCTAAATATGGTTTACTTCACTGTGGCTAGGAAGTTACTTTCAGATCTCAGTAACAGAATAGTGAATTTACATGATAAACCTCACTGATGTCCGGAAAAAAACTTCCTTTTAGTGGACTTCCTTTCTACCTCTTCTTTTCCCTTTCACATGCTTATCTGATTTGCACATCTGAAATGAAACCCCTTCTGACCTTGCTTCTACAAGTCTTGATCAGCAGCACACATATCCAAATAGGATTCAAAAGAACTCAGATTTGTAATCCTATGACTAGCCTTATTAATGACTTACTTAGATGTGTTAGCAACTTTGAGTTTATTCTTACATTCTTAGCTGGAAAGAAGTGTGAAAACACATTTGACAGATCATGCCCTACACTGCAAATAAATGCATGGATGCAAAAAATAATCATGCTCGACCTCTATATTGCAGGGATGATAAGTCATCAGATTCTTAAGGACTTCATCCAGAGGAGCCCACTTCTTTAAGAGTAAATAGTATTTATATCTATGCTAGCTAAATCCTTTTGAACAAATGTGATCACATTGCTAAGCCTTTTAAGTGACTATCTATATGCAATGCTGACTGAAAGCCATCAGCCCACAACTCATTTCTCCAGGCCTTGCAAATTAGACTTGAAAAGATTCAGAGAGGTTCAAGAGTGAAATATCATTACCATAGAGTAGTGATGAGATCAGGTCTTTGGTTGCACAGAGAAAGTGTAAAGGTGCCAGGAAGGCTGCTAAGCCGAGGTATGAAGGTGACAGGTATTGGTGTGGCTCCTGATACAATTCCCAGCAGCCCTAGGTATGGCTAACCTGAGTTGGGATCATCCACAGTAGTTGTTGAATGGTGGGTTTCCAGCTGGAAACAGACTGCTTCTGTACTACCATATAAATTAAATGGGTCTTGGACTATTCCATGGCACTAAGGCCAGATGCCAATATCCAACCCATCCTGCAAACAAGATCTTTACATCAAAATAACCTTCTGGGAATATTCTTACCCCATATTCATTCCTTAAATGTGCCTTGGGTTAATGATAGTTGACTTAGAAGTATGGATAAGTGAATTCTATTGGCCAAGACACTTTTTTTTTGCATAATTTCATATGCCAGTAGAAACCACCATGAGGCCTTCTAGTGCACTTCAATCCCTCATTTGTCGTGCTAAAGAACTCTCTCTCCCTCCTATTCCTTCTCCACACAGTTGAATTGTAATTCATCATTTCCCAGGTCCTGACATGGTTTAACCCCAACCAGTAAAAAAGCACCAGCCAGCCACTTGCTCACCCAGTTTAATGACACAGAAAAGGATGCAAATGATAATGATAACAGTAAAGATAAAAGAATTAGAATACACAAAACAGGTGATGCCCAATGCAATTCCTCCCCACTTTCCGACCACTTTCCGACCAACTTTCTAGCCAGTTCCCAAGCAGTGGTCCCAGCAGTTTTCAACCCAGTTAATTTACTGGGTATGGCACCAAAGGAAACAGAATCTCCCTTTGGCCAGTTGGTGTCACTTGTGCTGGCTGTGTCCCCTGCCAGCTCCTGGAGTCCCTCGAGCCTGCTCACTGGTGGGGCATGAGAAGCTCAAAAGTCCCTTACTTGGTGTAAACATTACTTAGCAACAGCTAAGAGCATCAGTGTGCTACCAACATTATTCTCATACAAAATTCTAAACACAACAGTATAACAGCTAAATGGGAATAAAATTAACTCTATAAATAGGAATAAAATTAGCAAACTGCTACCTCCAGCCCTGGTGATGATGATCCTATCTCCTGTCCCCAGACAGGGTCTTCCTACATCATCTGGCCACCACTGACATCTGATGCTAATGTATGAAACCAAGCAGTGGAATACAGAACTTTGTAATCTAGAGATGCTCACAAGCTGTCTGTATCTGGGAGCTGCAATTTAAGAAAAAATTGCCTATGAAGAGAGCTGAATTGAATATAAAAAGCTGGTTTTCTTTCCCCAGTATGCTGTTTCTATCAAAATCACAGAGCTTTGGGCTAAGTAGGTCAAAACATTCAGAAAAAAATGCCATATGAGCTACTTTTTAGTGCTTCTTTTTTTCCAGCTTGTGAATTTTTCACTAGCAAAAGACAGGGATAATGTCTTTGAGATGTTTATGATTAAACTTTTTTCCTGTATTGTTATCTTCCTCTTTCCTAAGCATTAATTGTACTTTGGAAGCATCTCTCCCTCTTAATTGTGAAATTTATCTCAACTCAGTGTAAGCACACACATAGATTTTTGGAGAGTAGGATTGAAAGCTATGATCACAGACTCTTCTGCTTCTATAAATTTAAACTAAAATTCATTCTTAAGACCACCAGAGGCTGAGTTAGACAAGCACCAAGCTCAAAGAGCATGGGAGCCCACAGTGCTGAGTATTTCATCATCCCATATTTCAGAGGCCTGCCCTTTATGAAATTGATAAATAAATTTAAACCTTATGGAATATTCACTAGTCACTTCCAGACAGCAGAAACAGTATTTTCCTGATGTACAGTTTAAAAAATAAGCATCTTTATTCCCCAAAGCCATTTTTATTCTCCAAAAATTTTCAAACAATCTATTTTCAAACTATAAAAGAGCAGCTCTGTGGGGGACAGAGCAGGCTAAATGGGATTTAGGAACTGTCCCTCCCTTGTTGAAAAAGTGGGGAAAGGTGAGATCCTCACCTGCAGGATTTTATCTCGGCAAGATTTTATCTTGGAGGTAGTAGAAAATCCCTGATTGATACTAACGCTTAAAAATATTGGCAGATCTCCAGGAGGAAAATAAGTTTCCCCATTGAATTTCTTGCACAATCTGCATACAACTTTTTACTTGCTGATTCAGATAATTTTTGTTTTTACGTACTCTAGAGGGATGCATTCTTCTAACCAACAGCTGTCTACATGAGTTTTGCAAAGCTTTCTTTTCCATTTAGCAGCACACCTCTACTTAGTCGCTCATCTGTGAGCTGAATTTCTTGTGTCCATTAATCTTTTTTCCTGTGGCTGGCCTTTTTCTTTGTTTCTTCATATTTTTCGTTAGGTTGATATATATGCACTGAAACTCCAGGACTGATGTGTTTTAAGTCAGGTCCTGAAAAGTTTCCTCTGTTCTTTGCTTCAGACAATTTCACTACATATTAGCCTTTAAATAAACTCATAATTTTCATAGTATTTTCCACAGGGAAGACTGAAACTATAGAGTTAACTAGTTGGTTTAGCAATGCAAACTTTCAGTTTCTATTTACATGCTAACTGTGTTTTTATAAGCCATTATAACGTTATCTGCTAGATAATACCTGGAAAAAAAGAATAGGTAATTAGCCACAAAGTTGATGAGAGTGGGGAAGCTTAAATCTTGTCAAATACTTTCTGATATAAAAGAAATTGCATGGAAACAATTAGACAATGTGTTAATAAGCAGATGGATTTTCTTTCCACTTTTTCTTTACAAAGTTTAATGTGTTCGACAATGTATGGAGAAAGCCTTCTTCAATACATGAACACATGGGTTACCACAGAACTGACACTGAATACTTGTAAATAGAGGTGTTGTCACATTGCATGAGTTGCAGAGGAATCAGCCAACAGTAGAATATATTTCTCTTTGTCCTGCACAGTCCACAATACTGCTTTTTCTGCAAGTTTTCTACATGCAGGTTTATGCAATCCACTAAGTTCCACCCTTTTCAGAGACCTAGCTTTGATCTGATGTAAATTTTTGTAGTTTCATTTATTTCAGTGAAACTGTCCAACTTTGTGTGGCAATGGCACCTTAACCAACAATATATATTAATGTTGTTTTCACTGCATTGTATCTATTTCACAAATTGGTCCAATAGGTTAGAGAGTAAACCCATTATGCAATATAACCACAAGAAAACTACCACCAACCACTACCAAACCAGGAACATAGCTCAGAACTTCTGACATTTGCTTTTAGGTCTCCCAAACGGGTTCTACAAGACTAATTATTTGTAGAGTATGGGTATGCTGTGATAAAAGATACTAGAGAATACTCTGCATTCCATGTGTTATTCTAGTAAGGACTATCTATATTCTTTCTACTAAATAAAATAAATCATCAAATTTATTGTAATTTAACTTTGGCCAGAAAGTGAAATTAATGGAAAAATAATCTAAAACATATTCAAAACTGAACTGATGTATTATTTTGTCTTGAGTTCTTCAAAAGTGATTCCAAAGTATTTTAAGATATTGGTAGTAAGTGTGGGTTTTTAATGAAAAAAAATGTAAAAAAAAGCCAGGAGAAAATAATCATTACTTAAAAAGAATCAATACTAAAGGAATGAGTCAAAAACTAGCTCTAGAGTTCAGAATTTACTCCTTGAGGGGGGACATTGGCTCCACTGGAAGATGCATATCTCTGTGAACTTCTTCAGCCTTCATTATATGAACTGGTTTGGAATGTAGTGGGGACAGCAGTGACTGCTGTTTCCTCGCTCTCGGTACACTGATAGAACCTGCACTTACTTTTATAAACACACTGAAACAGAAGGGCCTGCAATTTTATCCTGTAATTCTATTAACCAGGATGTTTAGATGGGCAGCAGTCTTTCCCAAGAATTGCTAAAAATTGTAAGATGCAAGTTAGCAGGTAAGGGAAAAGGAGAGAGCTCAAGTACTACAGACATTGTTTTGAAAGCATTCAAAGAGAAGATTGCAGATTTGCCTGAACATGACACACTCCTTCATAGACATTTGTTTATCAGGGTGTTTAAATGCATTGCTGATGGACTCAAACCAGGTGGGGTAAAAACCCTAAACCAAACAGTTCGGTTTACTTCTCAGCTGGAAGTTAGTACAACTGCTTTAAGTTTCACTCTCTAACCTAAACACCACAGCCTTAATTCTCTCCCATATGCAACATATAAGCAAAGTTCAGCATCACAAATTTGTCAGACACGAGTGTGCTGAAGTAGAGGAGGGGACGCAAAAAGGGATGTTAAAAGAAAGAATCAGTTTTGGGTTTTTAGTGGGAGACCTCTTAATACAGTCTTAAATACTAGAAATTGTCTGTTAAGCATAGTTTTAACTAGTACAAGGGTAACATGGAAGAAAATGGTCATTTTGTGACATTTTTCTCCATTACATACACACTTCAGCAATGTGGGTAACAAGCTAAATTGTGCTGACCTTTATCAGAGACAGGGTGTAACTGCTGAAGGAGAAGTGGCATTGCTGCATGCCATGTTTTCATTTGCTGCTGCACTTTCCAGGCTTCCTCATACCACATAACCACACTAATGAACACATCAGCTCAACACACTTACTCACAAATCCCGTTTGAATCATTCTATTAGTTCCAATTGCAGGGATGAATGCAAATGCCAGTCCCAGATCCACAGCTGGAAAGCATGCAGGAAATTATACACATTTTAACTTGGAAGCCCCTCAACAATGGATCATCAAAATAAGAAAGTCTTCTCCTAATTATATTCCATGCCATCATGACACTTTAACCCTGTGAGACTGCACTGTCATGTTGTGACAACATACTCAGCAGGCTTCACAAATATCACATAGTGGTACATCAATAGAGTAAACTTGAAAGATGCCCATTTAGGAGTCTTCCAATTTGCTTACAAAGAGAAGGATGAAATTGAAGCCATTCATCACTTGGTTACTTCTTAGGAGCAGTTCTACCACTTTTAAAACTCATGCCAGAGATTGCTGGAAGCAGTTATAGGAGGGGGCAGATAAAGGTGAATTCAAAGTCCATTCGCAACAGCTAAGAAATATGACCTACCTTCAGGTAAGAACTCCCTATCATAGCAGCACTAGATGCGACTCTTTCAAATATTCATTTTCCTCAATAGGCCAATACAAAACTCAACAACCCTGCAATTTCCCCTTCATTTTCTCACTGATAGTCTAGGTCTTCAAGCAGGTACTGTATCCTCTTTCTTTCCTGCCTAATTTGCAGAGGCCATTTTAACACTGCTAAAAATGCTGTCTCTTTCTGCTAAATTCTGTTTATCTAATATTTAAATATTTGCACCTTATAGTAATTATATCTCAATCCTCTTATGTAATGACTTCTGATCATTTTCAGCAACTCCACTGCTGTTTCCCATTCCTGACACATCTCTTCTTTCCTCCAGAGCTTTGATTTCAGTTGTGACCAGTGAACCTGCTGTAGGACTCTGCTCCAAGAAAAGATGGCAATTAGCACTGGAAAGAAGGAGCCTCAACATCAGTCACTCAGGAAGCTGTGCTGACTACCATTTTATTAAGTTTCAGATACAAACCCAAACCAACAGGAGTTTTTATCCTGGTAAACATGTGAAATCTGCTTTCTCTTTCCATCTGAACTTGCATGGAATTACAGTCAGAGGTAAAAACAGCACAGAGAACACATGGCTTGTCACTGACAACTAAACTCCAATTCAAGTGAACAGCAAGTGACACAAACAAATGCTGCTGTTGTTGAGAGGTGTTATGGATATTACTTCTCATACAACATAAAAGACCCTGTCCTCAGTAGTTAATAATTTCAGGTAGCTGCAAAAGGCTCAATTTACCACACAGTTTAGTGCACACCTAACCTTTGAGCCAACAAACACTTTTATTGCCTTTGATGGAACAGTTGTTCATAAGTTGGAAAGTTAGGTACCTATTCAAAAGCCTTGCTGAGTTTCAGCCACAAATCTTTACCCTAGAATAAGTAAATAGTATAATTCCATTGACACTTAATTAATCATCCCAGTGTATGTTCACACCTGAATCAAATAGGAAAAAAATGAACAAAACCCACATTAATCTTCAGGAAAAAATAAACCAGAACAACACCAAGGGCTTGTTTTGCTGATACTTTACTTATGGCAAGATCAATTTGCCAGTAGTGTGTTATTAGAAAAAGTTTTACATTATTTGTTCACAATGCCTGTTTTGAAAGGGTTATATCATTTTTCTCAGCTCAAAGCTTTATTTTAGATATAAAAAATATGCTGTCATTAGTCTATCTGTGAGTTATTTAATCATAGAGCTAGCAGTACAGGAAATACAGACAGTTATGAAATCTTTCCTACATCCACCTTGTAGAGATTCAGATTTATCTTACAGATTGCAACAGATAAGAGAGTTAGACAGTAAGCCAAAGACATTCCAAATCCTCTCTTTTCTGAGCTATTTGGATGAAGCATTGAAATGGAGGTTAGGACAGCAACCCAACTCACCTTTCAGGAGAAAAAAAAGGTAGCCATTTTCTCTCCCTTAAAGTTTGTTTGATTTAACATTGAGAGCTGAACATTTTCTAAGCCCAGAGGCCATGTACAAAAGAGGCAAGCAAAATCCCAGCACACTACTAGGGTGAATTAAGTTTAGGCTATAAATCTTAAATCAGTGGACAAAAATAGATTAAAATATAAATGCGTTTTTCTCAGAGGTCATAAGGTCAGATGTCAGGAAATTGGACAAATAAATAGAGGTGAATCTGAGAAAAGTGATAGGCAAAAACTAAGGCATTTTTCAATAAAAATGATAATGAGCAGCAGCTTATATAAGACTACGAATAATAAATAAAAAGGTGGTCTGACAATACATTTCTGTAGTTATTGAATAAAAGACTTGGAAAAAATTTTCCAGGAAGATGTTGAGGAAGTACCAGCTCTGGTGAGGGATAGCTGAAACATAAGGGAAAAAGTTATTCTAAAACCCAACAAATCTTGAAATCAAGCTTACATGTTCAAAGGACACAAATGGGGCAAAATCACTTGGGACACTGAAGTTCCACAAAGAGGTCACTCACAAAGGAGGTAGTGATTTGTGTTAGATATACGTGGCCGACCATTGTGTCTGTAGTTCCCTTGGAAGCTCATACTAGACATTAAGGTCTAAAGAAAGTGAAAAGATTTCTCTGTTATCAGAGAGGATTCACAGAATCACAGAAAAGATGAGGTTGGAAGGGATCTTTGGAGTTCACCTAGTCCAACCCCCTGCTCAAGCAAGGTGACCTAGAGCCAGCTGCTCAGGACTGTGTCCAGTTGGAGTATCTCCAAGAATGGAGGCTCCACAAATTCTCTGGGCAACCTTTTCCAGTGTTTGGTCATCCTGAGAGTAAAAACAGTTTATGTTTAAATGGGATTGGTTGTATATTAATTTGTGCCTACTGCTTTTTGTCCTTTCACTGGGCATGACTGAGAAGAATCTGGATCTGTCTTCTTTACAAGCTCCCCTCTGACATTTATACATATCCAGCCTTCCCTTGTCATAGGTAAACCGTCCCAGCTCTGCCAGACTGTCCTTACATAGCAGATGTTCCAGCCCCACAAATGTCTATGACCCTTCATGGCCTAGTTCCTGTATGCTGGTTTCTTTCAGGTACTGGGTGTCCAGAACTGGACAGACCACTCCAGAAGTGACATCACAAGTGCTGAAGACAGAACAAGGATCACCCTACCTCCCTCGACCTGCCAATGGTGCTCTTCCTAATGCAGCTCAGGGTGCTGTTGTCTGCCTTTGCCATGAAGGCACAAGGCTGGCTTCATGACAAATTTGTTGTCCACCAGGATCCCAGGGCCTTTTGCTGCAAAGCTGCTTCCCAACTGGCCATCCCCCACCTCTACTGTTTCTCCCCAGATGCAAGACTTTGCAATTCTTACCAAGTCACAGAAAGAAGCTTTTGAGGACTTTATTCAATAAGGATAATGGAAATAATTGGAGAATTGCACACACAATTTTAGTCAGGTTTAATTGTTGCCTTCTTTCTTTAGATAGTAGGGATTTACTAAAGTATTGAAATGTAGTTCATGTTCCCAGTTTCTCTTTGTGGGTCCTGTTCTAAACCAACTGTATTTATTACTTGTGAAATTTTGCTAAGGTTAGCTACGTAATAAAATTAAATCACATCTCACATTGCTGTCAGATTTTTTTTCTCTAATGATATTTTAAAATCTTTATTTTTCCAAGAATTAATAATGTAATTTATTTAAAAGACAGAAAACATATATTAGAAGCCATAAAATGGATATAATTTGAACATTATAGAATCACAGAATGGTTTGGGTTGGAAG
>VYZT01054199.1:0-12976 GCA_013400735.1 Pomatostomus ruficeps
TTGTTTGTTTGTTTTACTGAGGGGAAGAGGTCTGCAGTAACACCACGCTCACCAAACCCGCGGCACGGGCAGGAACCGTGGCACATCCTTCGCCCTGGTACCTCGGGTTGTGTAACCGCTCTCGGCCTGCACATTCCGCAGCAATAAAGAGCTGTATTTTTAGTCCCTCCGATTTAAATAACCCAGTGTGCGATCCCCTGATATTGCTCAGGCTCTGTGGGAAAGAGCTGTGGCGTATTGTGTTTTTCCTCCCTCATTTCCCTGCCATCTGCAGTTAATAGAATAGGAGCTGCTGGCATGCCTGGGCCTGGACGCGGCCGCCACACGGAGGGAACTTTCAGGCCCTTTGGCTTTCGGATCTCAGCAAATCAGTCGCTCGAACAATGGGGCAAGTTCCTCCTGGATGCAGGAATTCCTCCTGCTGGCACGTGGCAGCCGCCTGCCACTCGGCTTCTTGGCAGAAAAATCCCTTCCTTAGGGTAGTTACAGCTTTCCTCTGAATAACCAGCCTTTGTTGGAGCTTATATAACTTCTCGGTATTACAGCCCTCTTCTATTATTTTTTTTTTTTTCCATTAAGAAAAAATTACTTACATGTACAAAACCGCATTTGTGTTCCTAGAATTGTTCGGGGAAAATAGCAACCGATTTTTTTTGTTGTTGTTTTATTGGGCTTTGCTGGTTTCTTTGTCATCCTCTGAGCTTTGGCAGCGCTGACACTTTCCTGCTCCTTTCTGCGGTAAATGGGAAGAGGCTTTTGCAGTCCTCGCACAGCAGGGGCAGCTGCACAGAAAAGGAGACTCAGCCTGGACCTTTCTTCTCTCTGCCTTGCCCAAAATCCACATTTGTGGCCACGCTTGGATCCTCTCCTGAGCGTGAATTCTTTCCCACAGCCACTTAAACGTTTCTAAATGTGGGGTTTCTTTTCATCAGATATTAAAAATGTGCTTGGAGTCATCTTCACTGAGGATAACGGAGAGGGAGGAAGGGTTTGAGCTGGGCACAGCAGACTGATTTCAAATTTTCCTGAGGTTCTGTGGGTGAATTTCTCTGGTTGGCACTTGGGAAGCCCAAAGTTCTGCATCTCCGAGCGTTGGGATGCCACAATTTTACTCAAGTGAGCCAAATTCAGGGTTTCAGCCGAGAAAGGAGGTGTTGTTCAGGGACAGGTCTTTCTCTGGCCAGGTGTTTGAATCCTGACAGCTCAAATAGGGATGGAGATGGTTTATATCCATCCATTTTATCAAATATTGCTGCCGAACTGAACTTCAAAGCACTGCAGAGTGATTTCCATGCTGGTTTTTAACTAAAACACCATTTTCTCCCCCATTTTCTGGCCCTCACATTCCTTACCACTGTAAATACCCCAAACCCTTCCAATCCTGGACATCATTTTCCTCATAATGTTCCTCCTTAGGCAGGCAAAAAGTGCTTTTCCCATTGCCCAGCCGGGGCATTTTAACCTGGCCAGGTTAAATTATTTTGTGTGGGCTGAGAGCTGTAACTCAGCAGCAGCAGAGCTTTGCCAGCCTGGGGAGGGGTGGATGCAGGTGCAAAAATGAAGGAATATTTCTGCCTCCTCCCTTAACTCCAAACTCTGCAAGGCACCAGGGTGGCTTCAAACTCTCTATAGGAAATCCTCATTCACCTTTAGTTGACAAATGGTTTGGATTTATTTTTTATTGCATTTTTTTCCCCTTAATAAATCTGATTTTAGTTGGAAACCTTGAATTTACAACATGATTTTTGCAGTGCTTTTAGCAGATACCTGCCCTGATACTGTTGTTAAAATTATTCAGCTTTTAAGTGTGACATGGCAAAAAATATTGAGTAATGTTAGACCTGAGTTGATGTTTATAAAATAATTTTTCATGGGTGTGCTTGAAGCAGGTTTTTCATGTATTTTGGGTGAAGTGTCCCTTTTTTGAGCACTTTGTGCTTTACATGCCCTGGTCTACACGGAATTTTTTCCAAGCAGTTTTCAGCTGCTCCTCCTGTGCCAGCACAGAGTGGAAAAAATCCAGGTTGTTTCTCTGGCACAGCTTCATCCCTGTAACTGCACGTGCTGATAACAGCCAGATTTCGAGGCCTGAGCAGCTCCAGGTTAGCCCAGATTTTAGAATAATTGGCCTGTTTGGATTCCAGAGCCTGGAATTCAGGTTTGGGAAGCCTCGTGGCCTGGGCCTTTCCGAGCAGCACGAACAGGGTTAATTCCGAGTGTGACATGGCAAAAAATAGTGAGTTATGTTAGACCTGAGTTGATGTTTATAAAATAATTTTTCATGGGGTGTGCTTGAGGCAGTTTTTAAATATCTTTTGGGTGAAGCGTCCCTTTTTTGAGCACTTTGTGCTTTACATGCCCTGGTCTACAGTTTTCAGCTGCTCCTCCTGTGCCAGCACAGAGTGGAAAAAATCCAGGTTGTGTTTCTCTGACACAGCTTCATCCACAGTGCTGATAACAGCCAGATTTTGGGGCCTGAGCAGCTCCAGGTTAGCCCAGATTTTAGAATAATTGGCCTGTTTGTATTCCAGAGCCTGGAATTCAGGTTTGGGAAGCCTCCTTGCCGAGCAGCACGAACAGGGTTAATTCCGAGAGCGCTGGAAGAGTCTCCAGGCTGGTGGAGAGGGAGTTGACCTGCCCTGGCTGGAACAGCAGGGAATTAATAGAAGTTTTCTGCTCTATTCAGAGCAGGGGAGCGAAGCAGCTGAACTTCCCACCAAACCCTGTTTTCTATTGTACTTTTGATGCCAGATTTCTGCAGCGCTCGGCCCCAGAAGACAAATATCCTTCCAATTCCAACTACGCTGCGTTTAGGCTTAAAAAATTAAAATAATCTGCAACAATAGCAGTTTTATTTCGACAAGTTTGAGGGAAAGGAGCTTTGCTGCTTGCAGTGAAGAACATTCAATATGGTTCAGAATAGTGTGTAAATAAATAGGGCACACTTGCATTTGTGTGCTGAGATAATGCTGCCGAGATAATCTCACTTTGAGAAGACTCCAGGAGAAAAGCGTCCAGGTTTTGGTTGGGGTGATGAATGTCGTTTTTATCTCTTTTTAAAGCACCTCTGGTATTGTGGTGCTCTGTGCAAACAGCAGAGGCAGAGGACCTGATTGCTGCTGTCAGCTTCCTGCTGCTGCTGACAGCAGAAATCAGGTATCGTTCAGGTATTTTACATGAACCTCCCAATAAAACCCAAAATATTTGATTTTCATATTAATGAAGCCCCAGGATCACTTTCCTTTGTGGTGTTTTCCCTGGTTTTTTTCTTAGTGTTTACTTTGCTTTTGAACATTTTTTAAAAATAAAAATACCCAAAGAAATCCGCTGTGACTGTTAAAATGTTACAGAGATGAGGACGAAATGTCTAAATATTGATAATACACTTGCATAATTTTATATATTGGAAGAGTTTTGCACATCTGTGCCTGGGTACGGAGCAGGACAAGGAGACAATCCCTGCAAAAACCTGGATTTCATCTGGATCTGGGGATAACTCCTGACCCAGCCCAGCCGAGTGATTGACACAGAGAACAGGGGGGAGCTGAGCTCAAACGCTGGTCAGAAACAAAACTGCCTTGTCCTGACTTTGTGTGATCCCTCAGCTGGAGGCTTTTGGGAAGCCGTGAGGATGGAGACCCCGTGCTGAAAGCCTGTCTGGTAAGACATTGTTGCAGAGAGGCAGGGGGAAAACACTTTGAGAAGAATTCCGAGCCCTGCTGATGTCCTCAGCCCTTTGAGGAGAGCAGCCGAGGCAGAAAGTCCCCAAAGGGTTAAGTGGAGGCAGGTGTTCGGTGGGGCTGATAAACCCTGTCCCCTCCAGCCCTGCAGGGATATCCCATTTGGGATATCCCATTTCTGCTGGGAACACAGGCAGCAGTGCCTCCGTGCACCTCTTGCTACCTAAAGGCTGATTCAGTTTCCCTATTACCTGTTGTAAATATTCTCATTAAAAAAGAAAAAGCTTTCTTCTTTCTGAGGGCCGGGCGCTCCCTGATTAGATGGTGCGGGATGTTTTTTAGTGAATTTGTTGGATAGCAGTGACCTCGCATCCAGGCCTGTGTCCCTTCCACCTGGGACTGTCAGAACACTGATTTGTGGCGTGTTCGAGTGCACTTCAACACACTTATTTTAGGCTACAGAAAGTTTATCTGGAAGTGAGCATGATAAAAGAATTTTTTTTTCCCTTCCTCTTTAGACAAGCTCTGAGTCCTGAGCTTTTCAACCTGCAGGATCTCTGCCACCTCATCCATCTGGGCTGCGTTCACTCTTTCTGTCTTTATTTTACACCCAGCCTGGTTTTCTTTGTCTCCTTGTTCTCCTGCCTGTCTTCCAGGCCTGGAAAACCGAAAGAGCTGAATCCAGGCTTCTCCCTGGCCCTGCTCTGCCCACGTGTGCCTGAGTTTTATGACAAGTTCGCCACATGGCACGTGTGGAAATCTCGGAGAGGTTAATGGGACGTCAGGAGGAATATTAAAAATCCTGATTTATATTGGGACATCTGGCAAATCTTATTTCCAGAACCCTTTTTGGTCTGTAGGTGAATCCTGAAAAGGCTTAAAACTTCCCAGGATCTGCTCTGTTCCCCAGCAGGTATTTGGTGCTGCGTGCCCAGATTTTGGACAGAGCTTGTTTGGTTTTATCTGGCATGAAATATTCTTTTTATTGTTTTCTTCTCCCTTTTCATTTCTCCAGCACATTTAGGGCTGTTTGCATTTAGTTTTCCTTTCTTATAGCAGGCCTGGTAAAAAGAAATAGAACATTTTAAACTTTAAAAAAAAAAAAGGGAAGGACTGACTCATAATTTTTTTACTTTTTTTTTGGTGTCATTTCTATAAATTTGAAATATTGCCGCGCATGTTAACATGAAGGGAAGATCGCAGGAATTTTTTTCATTTAGCAGAATGAATTTGAATTTATCAAAAAAAAAAAAGCTCCTGACATCTCCAGGCAAGCACGATGCCTCCTTTGTGTTCCAGCCTCCTGCTGGCTCCCGGCCACGGCGCTGGGAGGGATCATTTTCACCCGAGGCCTCTTGTACCGGGAGGAAATCAATCTTGTGCGATACAGCATTTCTGACTCGTCCGTCCCCAAAACTTCAAACTCATTCTCTGCCTTTCGGGGCCTCGCCTCGGAGGCACAGAGCTCTGCTCTTCCCCAAGACGAATGAAGGAGCCTCGGAAAGGCGCTGGCCGCGTACTGAGCTGGAAGATTCCGCCTTCTCGCCGCACTGGGGACATGTGGGTGGCCCTGGGCAGGGATGAGGCCGCGCAACAATGGCCCCATTGTTGGGGCTGCTCCGGGGGGGAGCAGAGCGTGGCTCGAGCGTGGTGGTTCTGTCGCTGGTGGGCTTTTTGTCTTGTAATTACAGCGCTTGGAGCTGCAGCTTGGCCCCTGGCTGCTGCTGCTGCTGCTGCTGCTGCTCAGCGGTGGTGGTGGCCACGGGATGGGGTTTGGGTCGCTGTCCCCTCACGTGCCGGGGAGGAACGGGGAAGTGCAGGAACAGCAGAGGTGTTTTCCAGGGAATGGACTGGAGGTGGGAGGTTTTGAATGCTCTCTGGGGTATGACTGAGAGGGAACAACAACAAAAATTAAACAGCCTCCTTGAGTCTCACACCGTGTGAGTGAGCACTCACTGGAGTGACCAGGTCACCCACAGGCAGTGCAGCACAGACTCCAGTGGCCTTTGGAGTGGTGTCCCAGTGCCCAGGTCACCCCCAGGGGCTGCAGCACAGACTCCAGTGGCCTTTGGAGTGGTGTCCCAGTGCCCAGGTCACCCATTTTCCACAGGGACTGCAGCACAGACTGGAGGTGGGAGGTTTTGAGTGCTCTCTGGGGTATGATTGAAAAGGAACAACAACACAAAAATCAGACAGCCTCCTTGAGTCTCACACTGTGTGAGTGAGCACTCACCAGTGGTGTCCCAGTGCCCAGGTCACCCATTTTCCACAGGGACTGCAGCACAGACTGGAGGTGGGAGGTTTTGAGTGCTTTCTGGGGTATGATTGAAAAGGAACAACAACACAAAAATCAGACAGCCTCCTTGAGTCTCACACTGTGTGAGTGAGCACTCACCAGTGGTGTCCCAGTGCCCAGGTCACCCCTTTACCACAGGCACTGCAGCACAGACTCCAGCCGCCTTTGCAGACTGGATTGGCTCAGGCCTCTGTGCTTACTCCCTTTTCTCATTTTAAAAAAAAAAAATTATAATATGTTTAATCTGGAAAATGCTTTAATTGTGATTCTAGCTGTGATTCCTCTGTGCTGTTACTTGTTGTGTTCTCTGCTCAGGGATGGATGGGCGCAGGGAGGGATTTTTGGGATGTCTGGCACAGGGAGCTGGACTCGATGATGCTGAGGGGTCCCTTCCCACTCAGCCTGTTCTCCGATGAGACACCTCACTGAAGGCCTGGAATTCTTTGGGTTTTTTTGTGATAAAATCTGCAGTTTGTTCTATTTCCCCACAGCTGCTTTTTGGAAAAACTGCAATTCCTTCAAGTTGGCATTAAAATAAGAAGCCGTTTTCTTTTTGCTGGCTGCCGTGGCATTTTACCTTTTAAATCTGTTTGAAACACGTGGAATCTGGACTGGTACCCACAGCTGCAATCCCTGCGAGGGGAGATCTGGATGCCTCTGAATGCACACAGTATCCAGGCAGGCAGCAGGTCTGAGATTTCACACTTCCCCTCCCAAGTTCTGCTGGATGAATTGCTCAGTGCTGGGTTTTGGGGTGTTGGGGTGAACTGCTTTTAGAGTAAATTAAATATTTTTAAATAATTGCAATTTGATCAAGAGAAACAGGCGTGGAATTGGATTTAGGTGTGTAGCAAAAAGATGAGGATTTTCATCTCTTCATGTTTGTCCGGCTCATTTTTGTTGGATTTGCTGTTGGAGATGATGACTGTGGCTTTTCTCTGCTTGGAGTGGGAAATCTCTCAGCTGCAGACTCATTTCTCTGCCTGGTCCCTGAAGTGATATTCTGAATTGTGCAGCAGAGTTCGTGTCACAGCACTTCACCTGCCCACCACAGTTTTTTCCTTGGCTCTTTATTTTCCAGAAGAAAGCGGTGGAAATTCTGGATAACCCAGCAAGAACATGAACATCAGCACTGATTGATATTTTTTATTTTTTTTTTCCGCTGAGCAGGGGTCATGGAAGTTGAGCAAAATGTCCTGGCCCTGGGATCTGATTTTTTTCTTTTTCCATTGCCTGCCTGCAGTGTGGATGTCACAGCAATCCACCCAAGGACTTGCCTGGTGAGGTTGCAGTTTTTAAAACAGGAGGTGAAGCCCACACAGCCTCTGGGTGGTGGCTGAGCAAGGACTTGGCCAAAAAGCAAAATCTGGGCAGCAAAAAAATTCTCTTGAGCAGCAGCTCCAGCAGGGAGGCTCCTGGCTGCAGAGGCAGTGCCCAGCCCCAGCACAATTTCCCGACGTGCAGCCGCATTTTAGCCCTGTCAGAGCCAGGCATTGATCACTCCAGCCTGTGGAGCCGCCTTTCCTTTATCTGCTGCAGGAATTCCTGAGAATAAATCCGATTTCATCCAAGCCTGGCCCAAAGCCCCGCTGGCAGTGCAGCTCTGCCCAGCGTGGGCACCAGGATGAGCCACATTCCAAGAATTATTTTCCAATGATAAGATCTACCAGGACAGTCGTGGTTTGTTCCTCGATTCATAACTCAGTTCACTCCCGAGGAGCTCCTGGGGTTGATTGCTCTGTCAGGAGCACAGGGCTGTGGAAAGGACTGGTAAACTCATGGGATTCAAGTGGTTTCCCATAAAAATCCATCCGTGTGCCCCTTCAGTGATTCTCCCAGGATTTCTTCCAAAGAAATCTGACTGGGAAGTTCTCAGGGGTAGAAATGCTGCAGCTCTCTGCCTGTCTGTATGAAGACGCAGATAAATGATATTAAATTCAATGATATTAAATTCAATGATATGAAATTCAATGATATTAAATTCAATGATATTAAATTCAATGGTATTAAATTCAATGATATTAAATTCAATGATATGAAATTCAATGATATGAAATTCAATTATATTAAATTCAATGGTATTAAATTCAATGATATTAAATTCAATGATATGAAATTCAATGATATTAAATTCAATGGTATTAAATTAAATTATATTAATGAAATGATATTAAATTCAATGATATTAAATGTCACCCGCTGTGGTTTTGCTGGTGTCGTGTCAATGGGAAAAAATAATCATTGAGTTTTTAAACACAGCATTTTAAAAAGGTGCTCCCAATGAAAGAAATGACATTTTTTTCAACCTTTTACCCTAATATTGCTACAAATAGTACTGAAATTGGTAGTAGGGTTGCTGTCTGTGCTTTTCCTAATTTTTTTTTTTCAATTAAGTGAATTTAAGAACGATGAAATCCACAGAATGACTTGGGCACGCCTCTCCTTCTTGGAATAAAACAAACAGATGCTCTCAGATAGAGAATTTTCCCTTACATTCTCCAAATTGAGTTCTCAATGTGTAATGCTGTGCTTTTGTTCCATCAATTTGTTGTTCCAGAGGCTTGCATTTAATTATTAACCATTTACGGGTTGCTCAGAGGCTGTTTGTGTCGATAGCACAACCCAACGCAGAGCTGATATTAATTACAGATCAGCATCACAAAATCCGAATTTGTAACCTTCAGCTGCGCGGGGCTTTCCTCACTCAGAGGTTGTTTCTTTTCATTTAGAGAGAAAAGAAGAATACTCAAGGCAGTTAAAACCCGATTTTTATGTTCAGGTTGAGTGGCTTGCTGTAGATATTTTAAAGGGAATGTTAAATATTGAGGATTTTAAAGGGAATGTTAAATATTGAGGGGTTTTTGATGCCAGGAAAGCACCTCTTTATTGTAAAAGAAGACACGATGGGAAGGAATGCTGCTTGATTTTTTTATAATTTGCACAGTGGTGCAGAAATGGCTGTTTAGGTTTCTTCTGAGGTCACACAGTGGCGAGATCTTATTACTGCTGGCAAAGAAGTATTTTCCTAAAAATAAAGATAAATTAGATGAATTCCTGCTTTAGTGCTGCCTTTTAAAAGAGCACTGCAATGGGAATGTTGAGGGCATGGTTCCATTAATGTAATTTATAGGTATAAATTTATTTTTAGTGAGGATAAACTTGAATGTCCTGGTACCTGTGTGCTTGTCTTTGCCGTGCAGGAGACATTTCAGCTCAGCTGGGGCTTTCTGGCCAGAAATCTCTTTTTCCTTCTCTCTGATGTTTCGAAACACTGATGCTGCTCAGGTGCATCCCTGGGTGATCACCCCCTCCCCTGATCCTGCTTTCAGAGCCAGGACTCTCTCAGTCATCAACTTGCAAGGATTTCTTAAAGAGTCAGGAGAGAAAAAATTTGAGGTGTTGGAGATTTTTTTAAACCTTTCCTTTCCTTTCCTTTCCTTTCCTTTCCTTTCCTTTCCTTTCCTTTCCTTTCCTTTCCTTTCCTTTCCTTTCCTTTCCTTTCCTTTCCTTTCCTTCCCTTTCCCTTTCCCTTTCCCTTTCCTTTCCCTTCTCTTTTTCCTTTTTCCTTTTTCCTTTCCCTTCCCTTCTCTTTTTCCTTTTTCCTTTCATTTTTCCTTTCATTTTCTTGATATTTCTGGTTTTAAAAGAAGAGTTAATAACCTTCCATGACTCCCAGTGGCAGCTCTGGGCCTTGTAGCACAAATTTCCTTCAGGAAGGGCTGGCACAACTCATCCTCTCACCGTGAGCAGCAGAGGGGTTGGAATAACTCAAGCTGAGCTCCCGGATGGACTCATCCTGAGTTTCCCTCCCAGCAGGAGCCTCTCAGGAATGTTCAATCCTGAGCTCGGTCTGAGTCAAACACTGAAATGGTTTTTCCTGAGTTTGTGGGAGTCTCTTGGGCACAACAATTGGATAAATATTTGACCTCCCCGGGGGGTTTGTTGTAGCTTAGGCTGTCTTAACTCTGCGGCTCCAGAGAGGCCAATCCAAGCTGATGATATTTTTAATTTCCCCTTTTGAATTTCTCTCGGCGTGCTGAACGAGCCCAGCCCGAGCGGCTGCTGCCTCCTCCCGGGGCAGATTCCTTAATTGGGGTCGGTTCTGGACAGTTACAATTTATGATCTGCCGCTCGTGTTCATGAACGCTTTGGGAATGTGCTCTTTCCTTCGCCCTGAGTTTGTCCAGATGTATCAATATTTTGGTTGGGATGATGGAAAATAAATGGTGGAGATTAACTGCCTGCGACATTGTCTTTTAACAATGAAGTAGAGCCGTTTTTCACCTCGGGAGATGCCTTTAAAGCAAATATTGAGCTTTGCAGAAGGGCTGCAGCAGCTCGTGCACCAGGGGTTTCCAGCAGCCTGTGCAACTGGGAGAATTCCAGAGGGAATTGCTCTGATGAAGGGTCCAGGTCGTGTGGTGATGGCTGAAGTGTGGAAAGATGCGAAGGACTTTCCTGGCTGCCATTCAGGGAGATGAGCTGGGGTCAGCCCGGGGAATTCTGAAATCGGAAAAGCCATAATGGCATTTTTAGTCCTTGGAGCAGCTCAGGTCTCCACAGGCCGATGTCCCCCGGAGCTCCTCACAGCCTCCTCCTGCCGTGGGTTTGTGAATTCCGAGGTGCTTCCCTGACAAAGCCGGGAGGCGTTAATGGGAATGCAGAGCCCATTTCCCTTTAGGACCGTCCTTTCCTGGGAAGTGTTAATGGGAATGCAGAGCCCATTTCCCTTTAAGGACCATCCTTTCCCGTTAATGGGAACGCAGAGCCCCATTTCCCTTCAGGACCATCCTTTCCCAGGAGGTGTTAATGGGAATGCAGAGCCCGTTTCCCTTTAGGACCGTCCTTTCCCGTTAATGGGAATGCAGAGCCCATTTCCCTTTAGGACCGTCCTTTCCCGTTAATGGGAATGCAGAGCCCGTTTCCCTTTAGGACCGTCCTTTCCTCAGGTGTGAGCAGCGCAGCACAGTGGGGCCCTCAGAGCCTCCAGCTGTTACTGCAAAGAGGTGAAAACCCCTCTGGATGACTCTGGGACGGTGGCAGACACCCGGATCCACATCAGGAATGCCAAAGGCAATTCCCTGCTCCAGACCTGTCCTTCCCTGTGGATTGGGGGGTGTGGAATCAGGAAACCCCCCTGGCACTGCCCAGGTGGCTCTGGTGATGGACGGCCAGGACACCCCACCTGGGAAACAGGATCCTCCCCTCTCGGGCACGGAACTCCTGGAGCTGGTTATGAATTTTAGGATTTGATGTAAGAGATCCTACAGAGCTACAATGAACCCATTGTAGCAGAGTCGGGCTGAAATGGGTTCGTTGGTGACTGCAGGAGCCGTTGGCTTCCCGATCCATTAATTTAAAACGATCCCAAGCAGGTAGGAAGGGCTTTCTGCACAAGGCATTGCGGGCTCGGGCCGGATTCCAACGGAGAAGTTTGCCTGGGGATCCTGGGAACGAGGTGATGGAAGTGTTAGTGAGCCTGACCCCAGCGGGGCCTTACAAATGTACCCTAAATTGGCTTCTTTAGGGCTGGAAACGCTCGGATTGCTCCAAGACGGAGCTGTTTCCACGGGATTAGGCCCTTGATATTGCGCAGTTGCTCTGTTTTTCTAAGCTGGAGAGATTTGAGCGTGTGATACCTGCAGAGCTGGGTTCCTGCGGAGCAAGAAACCGAGAAATGCTGCAGAGGGAACGCCCCAGTTCCTGGGGCAAGCGTAAAATATTTCATGTTGTGCACCTCCAGTAGGATGGAGGGAGTTCCAGATCAAACTCCCGTCGTTTCTCTTCTCTAATAATCAACACTGATAAATAAACTCTTAAATTGGATGGCAAAAAGGAGTTTTCTGTCAAAATGTCCATATCTTGCTCTGAACTCTGAGCTAGAGAAGAAATTTCCTTCTAAAATTCAGTTTTATCTCTTATTCCCCACACCCTTGGTGTTCTGCAGTCTCTCGGTGGCGACACCTTGTCTAAATCAGGGATATTTTATTACTTATTTAAATAAAACTGTTTGCTTGAGTTACTGAAGGTACGGCTGCAGCGAGAAGCCGTGTATTTCATTTGAAGCTGGTTACTTTAACTTTAAAAATATTTGTCTAAGCTTTCATTTGGCTTCTCGCTTCTTCTGTGGAAGCGACAGTAGTTTAATTAGAAACCCCAGTTTGTATTTATGGAAAGTTTTCACATGCTGCCTTTTCTGAAAGCTGAAGAATCCGAGAAGGAACACAATGTTTTCCCGCAAACGATACATCTCCGCAATTCCACAGGCTCTCAGCAGCTGGATTAAAAAGGTTTTTTTTTAATAGGAGTTATGTGTTTAATTAGGGAGAGGAGCCTTGGCAGATCTTCTGACTTACGGTTCATTTTAAAGGCTTCCAGAAAAAAAAAAGCCAAAAAAAAAAAAAAAAAAAAAAAAGGAAAAAAAATATAAATCAATCCAATTGGGTTTAATTGTCGTATATAAATTAAGAACTCGTTTTTTTCCACTTCGCAAAGCTATCTTCTGTGGCCCCTCCTGAAGGACTGCACGGGGCGATTGCTTCCAAATGAGGAGCGTGGGGCTGGAATTCGGGGCTGGAACCCGGCGTGGTTCCCATGGGCTCCCGGCGGGCCCTGCGCTCCCCAGGGCTTCACCCTGAGCTTCTGCCTCTCCAAACCCTCCCATGGAGAGAGACTCTTCCAGAATCTCCAGCCCTCTGCAGAGTGGGCAAGGAAAATCCACGGGAAATTCCTGCCCGGAGCGTCCGTCCTGGGCCTTCAAGGCCGCGCTCCCACCGGGGCATCTTCCACCCATCTCTGCCCTTCCCGGCTGGGAAATCATCCCGGGGAATTGAAATAATTCCCTCTGTGCCTGGTGGGTGTGGGAAACGAGCAGTGTGATGAGATCAGACTGAGAGGGTTTAAACCACAATGATTTCATGCACGAGTACAGATTGCCCACCAGCTCCTTGTGTGGGGTTTGAACTCTTGGTGACAAATCTGAGACAGGCGGGGAGGAGAG